>MU748596.1:21959-54205 GCA_026770625.1 Nicotiana glauca
TGTTTTTCCACCAGGAATAGTAGAGGCCATTGAAGAGAGGAGGCCTGGCAGTGGATTGCCCTTCCCAGTTCCCAGGTGGTGCACTCATGTTGATCTTTTCCTAAGGTGTTAACCTTTTCAAGGATAACCTGCTCTGATACCAATTGATGTTATTAACGTCAATACCACACAATAAGGGGGGTGATTTGTGTGGTACCTAATATTCGCATTAGAAGAACCTGGTTCTTCTAAGTTCTAACTACAGCAGTTTGCGGAATAACAAGTACTGAAAGTAAAGTGCACAGAGATTTTACGTGGAAAACACCTGGCTCAAAAGGTGAAAAAACCACGACCTACTACTCAGTAGGATTTTCCCAAACTCCACTAAATCACTGAGCCAAAAACTGCATTTACAAAACTCTTTGTAAACCTAAGGATTAACTCTAATCCCAGTGTAGCACACAGCCTCAACTGTTGCGACACCTTCAAGTTAACTCTAACTTGAATCTTCTAAGAAATCTGAAAGGTACATTATTAAAACCTACTACAACTTAACTAGACTTAGAACAAACACAATGTTGAAATTGGTTCTTCTATCTTAGTTCATGTAGCTTCAGGCGTGCACACTTATATTTCGCATATATTGCTTGCAAATCAGACTTGCTCTTTTTGCTCTCAAATATGCTTAACTTCTGCGTATGTGCATTGCTTGTACAAGAGAACAACTTGGTTATTTAATAGATTAACAGTTGGAGTTTGATCGAGAATCCAATGTTTATCCTTAGTCGATTTGAGTCCTTAACCAATACAAACTCCCATCCGTATCCTAGCTTAGGATTGTGTTCTCTTGTCATACGGAGACTGTCCTCCTTAGAACTCAATGCAACCTTTTCGATTCTGTTCAGAAGATATTTTTTGCGCATCTTCAATACATATCTTCCTCACGTGCATTTCATGTGCAATGGTTATGACTAACTGTGTCTCCCAAGATGGACCAGGTCCTTCCCTGAGTTCATTTGTCAATCTTCAAAACTTCAACTGAACTTGGGCCAACAATTCATCACTGGCTCCTCCATCATCGTCGATCACCACAATATGTATGGTTGGCTCAAGCACGACGCTCATTACCACAACATCCGCGGATGGCTCTGGTGTGGCACTCTTTGCTTTCTTATTTTTGGCCCCGGCTGAAGAGGAGCATCGCCTTTTTGGTTGCTTGTTCTCTGGTCCGGGACTCCGAGAGGATGCACTTGTACCGAAAGTAGGTCCGACGATACCTCTTCAGGCAAAGGCCTCCTGCAATAACCTCGTCGCATCCGAGGGATCAGCGAAAATATCGTCCTCAGGGACGAAAATAGAATCCTGCGATAGACCTGAGTTAGTCAGAAAAAAAAAGTTAGTCATAACTTTTTTTGTGGAAAATCGAGATAAGGTTAGTTCGGGAGTCAATTTACCACGATTTTTGGCCTTCCACCCGTATTTGTGGGCCAATTCTTTCCATCAGCGGGTCTTGGGCGTGGTATTATCCAGAATCTTCCAGACCCACTGGTCCAACCCCTCAACCCTTAGAGGTGTCTACCGAGTCGCTACGGTAACAAAAAGAGAAGAGTTAGAAATAGCATGAACAATTCTTAATCGTAGAAAAAGGTAGATATCAAACTTACATATACGATTCCAAGATTCAGGAAAGGATGGGGTTGTGGCCGGGATGATATCCCTAGTTGTAACTACAACGAACCGCTTCATCCACCCACGATCGTTGTCATCATCCATCCTGGTGAGCAAAGCATGGTGGCCACGTTTGCTGAAGTTTAATCTTGGGAGAATAAAGGTTCATTAGCAAGCCAAGGAAAGCTCTTCTCTTGTCTCCTAGCATAGCCGCCGAAGTCATGCTACCATCCGTCATACAGAAGGGCTCACCTGTTCCAAGAAGACTTGGTAGTGAAAGCAAAACTCCAAGATAACGGAATCAATCCCCCCGCTCAATGATAACGGGCCCAAAGTGAAGGGGTATGTGTAAACATACGTAAAACCCTTCTTGGAGAAGGTTACCCGCTCCACTAGGTCAGGAGAAATGATGTTCAAACCTGGACAACCACAGTCTTCCTTCACAACAGGGATGCTAGAAGGACGGATGGACGAAGGATAGAAGAAGGATATGTGCAACGGCCCATGTGTGGGAGTTAGCAGAAGGAAACTTCTCTTCGAAGTCCTTACTTGTAATGAGTTTTCAGGGGATAATGGTGCTCACCGTAGGAGGAGCAGCATCATTAGTGTTTTCCTTGCTCTTTTAAGAACTAGAGATTCGGAAGAATAGACCATTATTATCAAAAGGAAATAAAGGTTTTTCTCCGAAGAGGGAGATTAAAGGTAGTTGAAAATAACTGTGAGTCGAATAAAGAGAGTTGGAGAGAGTGCAGAGAATTATGAAGTGGTAAAGAAGAAGATTGATGCGTATAAGTAAAGGAATAAACGGCTAAAATTGTGGCCGTAACTACCTCGATAACTGGAAAAAGTGTTACTAAATCATGGGATTACGCGTGATCGGGGCATTAAATGCAGAGAGATGTGCGTCTAATAAACCATCAGAAACTTTTCAGAGGGGACCAAGAAAGGTATCTTTACCAACTTCCCGGTGACACAAGGTTATGCCACCGAAAAGTAGGGGGACTATATATATAAGGAAAAATATGTTCATATTAAATGCTCGCATGATGAAGCGACACATGTAGTCGAAGATGGAAGGCAATCAAGTCCGAAGGCAACGATCTCGTTAATTCCCGAAAGGAATAGTGTTCATAAAGGCAGAATAAATGTCTGTCACATTGTGGCATTTAATCAAGAATATTCTATAACATTAAGTACATAGTCCGTTACAGAGAAAATGACATTCACTGCCTACTGTTACGCACCCTAAAATACTCTCATAATTGTCATTTAGGAATGACTTGATCCTAGGACCTTGTTCCCTAGGTACAATTATAAATAGAGGGCTCAACAACCGTTATAAGGGACACAAGCAAATACTATACTCTATTCAAAGTTCAATAATATTTGATCTTCATGCTTATTAATATTGTTACTACTGCATCCGGAAGCTCTGCTCCTGAAACCAGGGTTTCTGCTATTTTATTTCGATTTCAAAGCTAAATTTTATATCTTGTTCAATTTTTATTATTATTTTGAAATCAAATCGATTTAGTTATTTATAAATCATGTATATTCAATTATACTATTTTACGGGTAAACACCTACGTAATCAAACTAAGATAAATAAAACGAAAACATAATAGATTTGCGTATTTATTTATCTTAGCACATGTTACGGTCATTATCTAAAGGGATCGTAGATCAGCATCGAAGCGGTCCAAGAGACACAAAGACACACGTCCAGTCGCACACAAATCATATATTCTCTTTCCTCCACCTGCACATTTCCCCACAAACGTTCCCAAAAAACACACACACACACTTTATACAAAATCAAAATTCACCCTTCAGATTACTCGTAAAACATTTCCTCAATGAAACGTTCCCTTACAAATCCAACAACACCAAAACACACACATACACACTGAACAAAAACAATGTCAGCAGCACAATCAGAAAAACAAACTCTTTTCATTGCCTCACTAATCATCTTCTGGTACTCCTCAAACATTGGAGTCCTTCTCCTTAACAAACTATTACTCTCAAACTATGGATTTTCTTTCCCTATATTCTTAACAATGTGTCACATGTCAGCTTGTGCTGTCTTAAGCTACGTGTCCATTATTTTCTTAAAGATTGTTCCTTTTCAAAGAATCAAATCAAGATCTCAGTTTTTCAGAATTGCTACTCTCAGCATTGTCTTTTGTGGGTCTGTTGTCGGTGGTAATATTTCTCTTAGGTACCTGGCTGTGTCGTTCAATCAGGCTGTAGGCGCAACGACGCCGTTTTTCACAGCTTTATTTGCCTATGTGATTACACATAAGAGGGAATCTTGGATTACTTATGGCTGCCTTGTGCCTGTGGTTGGTGGTGTTGTCATTGCTAGTGGGGTATGTTCAAAATCTTTTCTTTTGTGATCAATTTTAAATTTGCTTATCTTTGTGTTTTTTTGTTGTTGATCTTGTTGTGTTTCTTGTTTTTTGACCCTTTTGGGATCTTTTTTTAAATTTAAACTCTAGTGGATCTATACTTGCTAAGTACTAAATTGGAGGATTTTTGAAGGTTTTCTTTTAAAGTGTGAATCTCACAGCTTAAGATCAGATCTGAGAATTTTGTGTATTCCCTTCATACAATATGCAAATTCTTATATGGTAGTACTAGTTGTGTTATTATCTTTGTTTTTAGCTATAGAATGCAATTATGTTGTTGGGCTCAACCAGTCCAACGATACTCTTAACATGGTGTGATATTGTTCGCTTTGGGCTAGCTCGCACGATTTTCCCCAAAAGGCCTCACAGCATTAAGACATCCCTACACCTTATATGCAGAGGCTCCTAGTCTTTTCAGCTACCAATGTGGGACGAGATTGACTTGCAATGTAGTCACCATTTTATGATTAATAGACTTAATAAACTGAGAGATCCAAAGTCTGCTAGCGAGAATTTAAGTTCTAAATTAAATTAGAAAGTGATGATTAACTATTTCAAGTTTCTAAGTAGGTAAGCACGCGAGCGGAGCTGAAATATTAGGTCTATCCTGTGAAAAACAAGGAAATATATTGGTTTCTTACCTTATTGAAAATTAATGAAAAAATTACCACCTTAATACCTTGTCATTCAATATTCTGATTAGCTTCAAATATGTCAAGTTATATCTTCCTGATACATTTGACATAGAGTACATTTTGAGGAGAGAGAGAATATGGAAGATAGGTTTATACAAAAAATATGTGCTTTGGGGAAATTACCTTCTAATTGTAAAAGCTTAAATATCCCTCTTTTGTAGATGCAAATTAATTACCTCTATGTAAGATAGTTTGTCTTCTTAAATCATTAGTCTTTGTCTGTTCATTCTTGAAATCAGTTACACCATAATAAGAAAAGAATGATAACATCTTGAATTATACTTAAAAGTTTTAAACTAGTTAGCATCCTTAATCCTCTTTCCAGTGACTCATTTACTCGATTTAACTTGTTGTTTGATAAGTATCTTAATTGTTGGCAGGGTGAACCAAGCTTCCACCTGTATGGATTTATCATGTGCATTAGTGCAACTGCTGCCAGAGCCTTTAAATCTGTTCTTCAAGGCGTCCTTCTTTCCAATGAAGGGTTAGTATTTTCCTACTTCCAGCCATCTGTTTAAGTTTTAAGTAGTGTTATAGTTGTTGTTGGTTCTTTTCTTTATCCTTATATTAGTCAGTTTATGGAAATAAATGCAACTATTACCTTTCGGGTCTATGTGAACTCTTTCACTCCAGAACTACATATTTTTGTGTATTTTTGGGGCAAATTTGCTGTGCACTTCTTGGTGCTTTGCCTTGGGACATTCGCATTGTGAAAAACAGTTTGACAGAAATGGCAATAAAACTTCTTGACTTGGTTTGACAAGTCATTTCCCTGGATTATATGGCGATGTGGAGGGATAATAAGGAACTTTTGTTTGCAAAGCTTGTAAAAAGTCTAGCAAAATGGCTTCCATTTTAAAGTCCTATATGGAGGTAGCAGGTTGGCCATTAATCTCCCCCAGCAATGACTGTTGATGAAACAACTTCCTGTGTATCCATTAGTGGAACAAAGAAGAGAAATGGCTTCCTGAATACATGTTTGTTGGGCCACTATGATCAGCAAACAGATCAATGGGAGCTATTGCAAGTGGGCAGCTCAAGTATGGAAAGTTTTGCCAGGTTTAAAGGTATCAAATTTAGGACATACACTACTATTATTCCGCTTTCCTCCAAAGGTAGTTTGTGTCTTACTAGGGTGACAGTGGATTGATGAGGCCTTCATGCTTCACGATCATCCCGATGGTTGTTAGTACTGTTCTGTTTAATCGACATGTCGACAGTTAAGCTTGTGGTTGGTTGCCGACTGCAAAGTATGCTATAGAACTAGGGCTGTCCCTGAAAAGGGGTATCAATTTGCCTCTGAACCTAGACACTATGATTTCCAGTAAAACAGAGAGAAAATTATATGTGGTAGGAGTGCAAAAGTTCAATATACTTTGACTTCAAACCGGTGAAGAGACTGCGCCACAGAGAAGGTGCCATGTTTTGAAGTCGCCAAATGGACTAGCATGGAGAGTTTGATTGGCTTGAGGAACAGCACAAATCAGTTGGAGAGAATACACGACAATTTGAATATCAATAATTCTCAAAATTGTGCAAGATTATTGGGCCTTATCATGGACATCGATGGGTTGAGAAATCCCTAACAGGTCCATCAGTACGAGCCAAGCAAGGAGAACAACAAATAAAGGACAGAAATGAGTGTCAATCCAGTAGCTGGCAAGTTATTATCACAACAATAAGGGCCCAGACGATAAGGAGGCCCAACTGGCATGTCTAAAACCAAATGCCTCCACAAAGATCCAGTGCCCAAACCCAGGTACAATAACAAGCACTAAGCGAAGTTGATAAGCCTAGATCATGACTCTCAGTGCTTGAAGCTGGTGCTAAAGGAGAGTGTAGACCACTGTTAACTACATTGCAGGTTTGCAATAGAGTTATGGTTGTTACTTGTTAGGACATTCTTTCTTTGATATAAGCTGGTTACCTCCTAGAACGATGATGGAAGCTATAGCAAGTTGAAGGGTGAGAAAGATGGATGCCAGGAAGAAAAAGATATGAAAGGTAGCTCCTCTTTTCGCATTTTGGATGATTTGGAGGGAAATGAATAGTATAAAACTTGAAGGAGTTGGAAGACCACTATAGAGTCTCAAAACTCCTTTGTTGTTGCATTTTCACTTTTGTTATACAACGAGAATATCCTGTTCTGTTTAGGTGGTTCATTTTGAAGATTAATGTTAATATGTTCATACTCTTTATGAAGTTGGCACAGTCATATAAATGAAAACTGATATATCCAAAAATAAAATAAAATATATGAATAGATATTACTCCTATATCCCATTTATAATAACATTATAACTAGAAGCAAATTATATGTCAAGATCATGTTGTTCATTGGGAATTGAAATTGGGGAACGAACGGACATCAAATGATAGGAGGGTCAACCAAAATATTCTTTTTACTACAGTTATCTTGTTGGTTTATTGTGCTTTTTATACTTTTTTTTAATATGTATCTTTAATTCAAAAAACTGGGCAATGTCCTAAATCAAGCGGATATAATTTTGACCATTTCCCCAACCCCATCATTCATTATAGGAGTATGGAACTAATCCAGCAGCTTAACAATTTCTAGAATTCTAGTTGCTTCAGTTGTCCAATTTCTGCTGTTTAGCTTGTCTCAGTTTCCTAGTTGTTCAATCGTCAGTCTGCAACGTTGTCAAATATTGGAATGAAAACAGCTTTTGGTATTTCCATGCAATCGAAGGTTGTGGTTAATTTTCATCATCAACACTTCAAAGGTCATTCCTCCAGTATGTTATTATTTTATTTAGCCTTGTCTCTTTGGTAGATTATATATTATTCATTTGCTTTGCTGATAGCCTGCTGTAGTTTTCTTTTGTGACCTCATTTATAACCTGCTGATAGTTTTTAGGGAAACTCCATGGATCTGCTGCTTCACATGTTGTAACCTCCTGTTATTTTTTAGGGAAAAGTTGAACTCCATGAATCTGCTGCTTTACATGTCACCAATTGCTGTTCTAGTCTTATTGCCTGCAACACTTGTAATGGAGCCCAATGTGATAGATGTCACTATTACGCTTGCGGCAACACAGAGATACCTGGTCCTACTTGTTTTGTTCAATTCTGCAATGGCATATGCGGCCAACTTGTTGAACTTTTTGGTAACTAAGCACACCAGTGCATTGACACTCCAGGTTTGCACTCTCCTTCTCTTGCCGCATTCCCCTTTTGTTGTCGTATTTAGGCTTCTCTGTTTACTGTTTAGTACATTTTGCTTTAACCTATTTTGAACATCTTTATTCTCTGTGGATATTTGTAGGTCCTAGGGAATGCCAAAGGTGCTGTGGCTGTTGTTATCTCGATACTTCTTTTCCGCAATCCTGTAACTTTTATTGGCATTGCGGGCTATGCAATGACCGTCATGGGGGTCGTTGCTTATGGCGAATCCAAAAGAAGACACAAATGAGCTGGCCATGTGGAGTCCCCCAATTTTGTTTATTGAAACGTAGGTGCATGTTAGAGTTAGGGAAAGATAGATTTCCATTGCAATGTTGTAGCCCATAGATCAAGTGATGAAATGGAAAAGGGGATGGGGGTCTGGGGAATCGTTTCCATTCCGCTGTTGTATTCTTTATGTTCCTCATGAGAGCACGTATGCAGTTGTATCAGATTCTATGTCGTCGCACTAAAGTTTTATGGGACCGGGCAGGGAACTATTTCGTTCTTCTGTTGTATTCTTTTTATCCACGTGATAGGATGTGCTCAGTTGTATCGGATTGTATGTTATTACACCAGAGTAATATAGTATCCTGTTGGTTTTCTGTTATCCTCCGCTGAATATTTGTTCGCTCGTATGTAAACCCTGTGTTGCTGATATGAATGTTCAGCCTACATTTGTGGTTGAAGCATAGTATGGAACTTTGAAAGTGCTGTCTTGGTGTCTTCTTAGCTTCTGTGTTAAGAATTTTAGTGGCAATTACTTTCTGTAATGCATGAATTGAGAAAGTGAAACTGGTGAAAATGCTGTACTTCAAAAGTATTGGTTCACGACGTTTAGTTATTCACTGCCTTCACTAAAACCAGTAGTGCCTTTTCCTCCAAGAAGCAATTAATTAAGCCAGATATTGAAGCTTTATGACTTCAAATTGAGAGAAATGGCAAGAGCAGCTTGCTTCTGCACGTCTTAAACTTGGATTACTTCATCAACCTCATGAGTGAGTTATTTCTCTGAAATGAGAGATTGAGGTCATCATTTGTATGAGAAAGCACGGAAGAAAATATTATTGCTTATTTAAAGTGTTGTACAACGCCCTATTTATATACAATGATGACATAATAATATGTATCTACTTTCCGATATGGGACACTATACATGACTGACTACTTAACATTCCCTTTCAAGCCGGTGCATTATGTACCAAGCTTGTTACAAATGTAACTAATATGGGAATCAGTAAGAGACTTAGTGAAAATATCTGTTATCTGATCATTTGACTTTACGAATTTTGTAACAATATCTCATGAGAGTATCTTTTCTTTGATAAAGTGACAGTCGATCTCAATGTGTTTAGTCTTCTAATGGAACACCGGATCTGATGCAATATGAAGAGCAGCTTGATTATCACACACCAATTCCATCTTGCTGATTTCTCCAAACTAACTCCTTGACCCAAACTAGCTCACACGTTGTCATAGCCATGGCTCGATATTCGGCTTCGGCGCTAGATCGAGCAACTACATTCTGTTTCTTGCTCTTCCAAGAGACCAAATTGCCTCCTACTAGAACACAATATCTAGAAGTAGAACGTCTATCAGAAGGTAATCCAGCCCAATCAGCATCTGTGTACCCAAGAATCTACTCGTGGCCTCGATCCTCGAATAGTAATCCTTTACTTGGGGCTGACTTTATATACCGAAGAATGCGAACAACTGCATCCCAATAACTATCACAGGGAGAATCCATAAATGACTTACAACACTCACCAGAAAAGAAATGTCAAGTCTGGTCACTGTGAGATAATTCAATTTGCTGACCAACCTCCTATGTCTCGTAAGATCTCTAAGAGGCTCCCCCTGTCCAGGCAAAAGCTTAGCATTCCGATCCATAGAGTGTCAACAAGTCTGCAGCCCATCATTAGTCTCCTCAAGAATGTCTAAGGCATACTTCTGTTGTGAAATAACAATACCTAAGCTAGACCGAGTGACCTCAATACCTTGAAAATACTTCAATCTGCCCAGATCCTTAGTCTGGAAGTGATGAAAGAGATGTTGCTTCAGATTAGTAATACCATCCTGATCATTGCCAGTAATAACAATATCATCAACATAAACCACTAGATAAATACACAGATTAGGAGCAGAATGCCGATAAAATACAGAGTGATCAGCTTCACTACGAGTCACGCCGAACTCCTGAATAAATGTGTTGAACTTACCAAACCAAGCTCGAGGAGACTATTTCAAACTATATAGTGACCTGCGCAATCGGCATACAAGACCACTACTCCCCCTGAGCAACAAAATTAGGCGGTTTCTCCATATAAACTTCTTCCTCAAGATCACCATGGAGAAAAGCATTTTTAATGTCCAACTGATAAATAGGCTAATGACGTACAACAACCATAGACAAAAAGAGACCAACAGATGCTACTTTAGTCACGGGAGAAACGTGTCACTATAATCAAGCCCAAAATCTGAGTGTATCTTTTTGCAACTAGACGAGCCCTAAGACGATCAACTTGGCCATCTGGGCCGACTTTGAATGCATAAACCCAACGACAACCAACGATAGACTTACTTTAAGGAAGAGGGACAAGCTCCCAAGTGCCACTCGCATGTAAAGCAGACATCTCGTCAATCATAGCCTGTCGCAATCTTGGATGAGATAGTGCCTCACCTGTAGACTTGGGGATAGAAACAATGGACAAATATGATACAAAAGTATGATGAGGTGATGGCAGGCGATGATAACATAAACCAACATAACGAGGATTAGGATTAAGTGCAGATCGTACACCTTTACGGAGTGCAATTGGTTGACTAAGAAGAGACAAGTCCGCAGTAGGTGCAAAATCTGATGTAGGACGTGAATCACCTGGCCTGATGCTAGACGTGGACGGCGATGATAAGCCAAAAGTAGACGAGCTGCAGAAGGTTGAACTGGACTAGGTGGTAGAACTGGAGCTATAGGTGGTGGAGCTGCAATTGGAGTTGTCGGTGGTGGAGGTGGAGTTTCAAAGGAAGATGAATGGGGGATAGAGACTGAATCTCCAAAACATGAAACTGGTCACCTCAAAAATATCTAAGTGATACTTGGACCTGTGAAGTATGATTGAGATTAAAAAAAGGTAACATCAGCGGACATAAGGTACCACTAGAGGTCAGGAGAATAATATCAACACCCCTTTCGCGTTCTCGAGTAACCTAAAAATACGCACTTAAAAGCGCGAGGAGCTAACTTATTTTTCCCTGGAATAAGGTTATGAACAAAACACGTGCTTCCAAAGACACGGGTTGGAAGAGAGAACAAAGGTAAGTGGGGAAACAAAACAGAGAATGGAACTTGATTTTGGATAGTTGAAGATGGCATACGATTAATAAGATAGCAAGATGTAAGAACTGCATCCCCCAAAAACGCAATGAGATATGAGATTGTACGAGTAGGGTACGAACAGTTTCAATAAGATGACTATTTTTTCTTTTCGCTGCCCCATTTTGTTGAGATGTGTACGTACAAGAAGTTTGATGAATAATCCTATGAGAGTTCATAAATTGCTGAAATGGGGAAGATAAATACTCTAGGGCATTATCACTACGAAATGTGCGGATAGAAACCCCAAATTGATTTTGAATTTTAGTGTGGAAGGTCTGAAAAATAGAAAAACAACTCAGATCGATTTTTCATCAAAAAATATCTAAGTGCACCCGAAATAATCATCAATGAAACTGACAAAGTAGCGGAATCCCAAGGTAGAACTAACTTGACTAGGACCCCAAACATCTGAATGGACTAAAGTAAAAGGTGACTATGCTCGATTATCAAGACGCCGAGGGAAATGAGAGCGGGTATGCTTACTGAGCTGACACACTCTAGAGTGGACAAGTGAGATAAATCAGGTACAATTTTCTGAAATTTTGACAAACTAGGATGTCCACCCGTTTATGCAATAAATCTGGTGAATGGGTAACAGGACAAGTTGTTGAAGGAAGACAAGATATGAGTCCATGTAATTTTACAAGGACGAGGTAATAAAGTCCATTTTATTCACACCATGTACTACATTCCTGTATAAAAACAAGGTCATCAAAAAAATAAAACAGAGCATTTAACTGATTTGGCTAAGCGACTAACAACTATGAGATTAAAAGGACTACTGGAAACATAAAGAACTTAATCTAAAGGTAAGAAAGGAAGTGGACTTGCTTGACCTATTCTAGCTGCCGTGGTTTGAGACCCACTGGCCATTGTGACTGTTGGGAGAGATTGAGAACATGAAATAGTAGTGAAAAGAGATTTGTTACCAGAACTATGATCAGATGCACCTGAAGCAATGACCCAAGACTCAAAGCTTGAAGATTGGGAGACACAAGTCACGCTACTATATGTTTGAACAACAGAAGCTATCCCTAAAGATGTCTGTTTACATGCTTTATACTGAAGGAACTCAATATAATTCGATAGAGAAACCATCCAACCATTCATACTATTGGATCCTATTTCGCTACAATTTATTTCTCAAAATCTTGACTAAAAGCAGTACGTTTAACTTGAAATAGTGGAAATCAGTAACTCCTGCAGGATAACTGAAGAAATATTTGGGAAAACATTGTTCACAGCAGAAAAATAGAACATTATTTTACGCCGGAAAACACTGTAGCTCGCCAAAAAATTCCAAAGTTGTCGGAATTTGTCGAAAATAATATTGGTGGACTTGGAATTGCTGTGCGACCAAGCTGCCCTGAAGAAGCTTGGCCAAAAAATGGCTGCAGCTCTGGGTGGCGCGTGGAGATTCTGTTGCAGGAGAATCTTTTTGGGGCTTGGTCGCCGGAGATTTCTGAGTCCAATGGTGGTGTTTGTTTGTGCACAACATTCACCAAACGTGAGATGATGCAAATCAGTCACTTATGTCACCGGAAAATTGCACAGTGACTGAGTTATGTATTCCCGAATGTCGCTGGAATGACGCACATCGATTTTTCTCACTAATGCTCTGATACTATGTTAGAAAGCACGAGAGAAAATATTAATGCTTATCTAAAGTGTTGTACAATATCCTATTTATATACAGTGATTACATAATAATAAGTATCTACTTCCCGATGTGAGACATTATACATGACTAACTATTTAACAATTTGTTTTTCACTCAAGAAGTAGGCATTATTCGAGTAGAGTTAACTACATATTTCATACACTGATGTAAAAAAACATTTTTCCGGCATCTTTCCAAACTTTTGAGAGTAAGGGAGCTTACCTGCAACAGAAACCTACTATTCTGGCTAGGATACAGTCAATTCCCACATTGACACTCCCGGTATATCACCCTGGCAGGGGTTTTTAGCCTTCTTGGGCTAAAAATCAATTGGTCTACAGTTTTAGAATTTTGCGGTCCCAGGAATGTTGAGTACCTTTATTAACGTATGAAACTTCTCCAAAAGAAACTCCTTTTATGATCTGTATGCATATGCAGATCCAGGCATCTCAATTCAACGAAAAAAAATTGAAAAATAATTGTTTGCTCAAAAGTTATCATATACTTTATGAGTATAAAACAATATAAATAAATCGCGGGACAATCATAGCAAACCGTAATAATCCATTGAACCAAATGAAGGAAACGAAAATAAGTACTCAGAATTAGGAGGAGAAATATTAAAAGCTTTTATTGATAATATTGGTTTGGTCTGTCTTTCCATGAAGAAGTTCAGAGCCTTACAATGGTGTTTCACTTTCCCTTCATGTGGGTATCTTTTTGTCTCCTCTCTCTCTCTGGTGAATTGTGGCGAAGAAGAAGCCCCCTTTCTAAGGTTTCCTCTCTTAGTATTTATAGCTGTGAGCTTCGTGAGCTGGCAATAAGTGGCCGTGACCACGTTGGGGTTGTGCCTTCATGATGGCGGATGGGTCGTGGCCTTGTTGATCGAATCAGATAAAGGTTAAGTACCGTTAATTCTGAGTGGTCGTACCACTTATTTATCGTGAATTAACTTAAGACGGAATTAACTTCGTTAATTATCGTGGAGTCGGATTCTGACCCATACAGTTAGTCCCTCCGCTTATTGAGATCGTGCCTTGGCCGAGCTCGATGAGTGGACTTCATAGACTGTAGTTTGAGAAACTCGGATAGGGAGGTCGACAGTCGCTTCGGTCGAGGCCGAATTCCCTTTGGCGACGACCCTTAGCTTTTTAGAGCGTTAGTGTTTTGTTATCGTGTTATCAAGTCGTCGTTCGATCAAGATTGAATGCTTCTTCTTGGCGAAGGCACTTGACCTTTTAACTTAATTCGAGTGAGATCGAGCTTCGTGGCGCTATGATCCTCGCATTTGTTTGGGAGCATAACCGTCGACTACGACGAACGGGCCGTGTGTGGTGCGACCGAGGGGAGTAAGGGTACGCTTGGTACGTATTTGGCGACGTCCAAAGTTTTAAAGGCGCACGGAACATCTCCTCAGCGTTCATAGGTTGTAATAATCGTTCGAAGGCGAGACGCTGGTTGGTGACCGAAAAGCTGCTTCATGGAGCCTGTCACAATGACGCACATTTCTGTAGAACCGAACTGGTCTGCGGTTGGTCATGTAGTTAATGATGGCTATTGGGTTTCGCGAAAGCCATTTATGTTGCCTATAAAGATGGGCTGAGGCATTCACTTCTCGTATTCTCATTGTTCATCTGAGAGTGATTCTAAAGAAGCTTTTTTTTCCTGCTAACTCACCTTCATCTTTTTTCTTTGATCGTTTTAACTTTCGTCTTATCCATCAAACTTTATTCCTTTCTCGTTGGTAAATCAACAATGGCAGGTAGTTTTTCCCAAGATGTTTTTCTGACGGATTTTTTGGTCAACTCTCCGGTAGTTGAAGGGCCACCTCCGGCAATGGGGGCTGCAGAACAGGCGGAGACCAATGAAATTCCATCAGTCGACGAGATAGTATCTCGGCCTGGAGGCCTGATGACTGACTTCACTGTCAATGTTAGGGAGGATCTGGTGGATGAAGCCCCGTTAAGGGGGGAAATTGGGATGGCCCAACTACGGGAACATGGGTTCATCCCCAGCTATGCTGACGTCATTCTTGCTAGAAGCGAGGAGAGGGTCCACACTGACCGCAAGGGATACTGTGTCTTTTATGCCTATCCCTTCAAGTTGGGGTTTAAGCTCCCACTCCCAGCACTGGTGGTTGATTTCTGTCGTTATTACGGGATATGCCCAGGTCAGCTTGCTCCTTCTCTTTACAAATTGCTAGAAATGTTTATCACGTATGCAGAACTGGCCGGCAGGAAGGTTACGCTGCAACATGTGCTCAGTCTCTACACTCCCCAGAGAGTTCGCGGTACCATGATTCAAGCGTTCCCTCGTGGGTCGAAGGGCCTGACTGCGAATTGGATGACGAGGTCGACCCTCGCTCTTTCGAGCACTTCTTTTACATTATGTCTGAACATTTAGTGGCGTGCCCCACTGGATTCCCAGAGGCTTGGAATCATGCACGTAAGTTCTTTAATCATCGAATTCTCTTTTATACCCTTCCTTGCGTCTTGTGCTAGTGAGTGTTAACTCGTGTCAATTTTGTAGCCGAAAAGCCGCTTCCGGCTCCGTTAGTTGGGATACGCGGGTGGGTTGAGTCTGTGCTCCCCCATATGGAAGGGGTACGCACATGGGCATCTTTCTGGGATAGGCATGGTCGTAGGCCTGTTACAGGTGAAAAGTTGATTTCTTCTTCTGCCCCGCTTTGATTCAATTTTATTTATTAACTTTGCTTTTCTGTGACCAGGGAGGGCACGCCGTGTCAGGGCCCTTCAGTTGGCCTTCCACCGGCCGAGTGGAATTGCTCGGCTTACTGCAGCACCGGTGTCGCGCCACGTACCAAGGGCGGCATCAGTTGAATCTTCAGCGGCATCTTCTCCACCACGGGCCGCACTCCGGGCGGGACGAGGGGCCTTCGGGGGTTGTGTGTCCTAGATCGGAATCGCCATCAGACCGGGAGGAGGAGAGGCTGTTGATTAGGCGTAGGGTCGTGTTCACGCCTGCTCCCCCTGTGGTAATTAATTTGGACTTCCCTCCGGCGGATGCGGAAGAGAGTGCGGCTGCGGTGCCCGCCCTTGAGGGTCAACAAACAATGGGGGTTGCCCCGGTTGGCTTAGGCCATGATGATACCGTCGCTTCGGCGACTCAGTTGGTGGTTCCAGTCGCTGAGACGGGAGGTAGTTCCTCAGCGACTGCTAAGGTTGGCGAGTCAAGCGCTCCTTCGGTGGTTGCGGCGGGTGATTCTACTTCGCCACTGGTGGAAGAAGGAAGGGATACTGTAGGAGATGAATATGAGTCCGAATCTGATTTGGACCCCGATGACGTCCGTATGATCCGGGAAGGCTTCACCAATTCAGCGGTGCGCGCAGAGGGGAGGTCTCGCTTCACCGAGGTTCCCACGGAGTTGAACTTATTACTCCAAGGGGAGAGTTTGGTGTCGCAGTTCGAGCTGCTATGCTCGGAGGCCGAGAATGCGTCATTGAGGGACGTCACGAATATCGGGCTGATGAATGAGGTGGCCGTAATGGGCTTGAGGGTATGTAATATGACGCTGATTCGCTTCTTCTTTGCTTTAGCTTGTTTTTTTAATCCTAATCGTTGCCTTTGCTTTGCAGTCTTATTTGTTGGAGGTAGAGAGCATCCGTCGAGCCAACGTCCGCTCGGGGATATTTTTGTGGGCATTGGAGAAATATCGCCACTGCCGAGATCGGTGCCGAGAGATGCGCGTGCGTTTGAGGAATGATCCCCGTATCCGGGCCTTGGTCAAGGAACTGGCGAGGCAGGAGCTTCAGATGCAGCAAGCACTTGGCAGAACAAGTGCTCTCGAGGAGCAGCTCCGTCGGAAGGACGAGGAGCTCTAGAAGGGGAAGAGGGTTGCAGCTGAGTGTGAGTGCCAAGGCCAGGTTAAGGCGGCGGAAGCTGCAGCGGTATGGAGCGGGAAAGTGACTGCGTTGGAGGGTGAAGTTGCAACTTTGAAGCTTCAAGTGAGGGATGCCTCGTCGAGGGCTGGGGTGTTGAATGAAGCTATCCGCGTGCATAAGTCCCAGCTGGCGTTGGAGAGGGCTGCTGCGGCCTTTAGAGAAGCGAGTCTCGAGGAGCGGATCGGTGTCTTTGAGCAGGACGCCCAAGTTATGGCGGACCGGATTACGGCCTTAGAAGGAGAGAATCAGCGCCTACGGGACCAGGCCGCGTCTTCCAGCCAGGCTCGCGAACTTTGGGTCTTTGCTGAGGCCTAACGTTATGTATATAAGAATTTGTGGGAGGCCAGCATCGTGGTTGAAGCTGCTTTCAAGGGAGCGCGTTGAAAGGCTCGTGAGGCCCGTACCGACTATGGTTTTGACGCGGCGACGCCAGAGGCTGACGATGGCGCGGATGGTGCCGAGTAAAAAGGTGTTATGCATTTTTCTTGTCTTGTTCGCCGTTTGTCATTTAGGTGTTTCTTGTTTTTCTTCTTCTTTTCCTTGTATTGACCGGCCTTGGCCGGGTGTAAGCGAGGATGACCCGCAATTAACTTTGTAGATAAATGAGATCTCCTTTCCGTTATTTGCCTTGTATTTGTTTTGTACCTCCCCTTTTTCCCCTTTGGATTTTTCTTTGTACGCGTTCGAAGGGGTGATTTGCCTTTGAGTTTAACTCTGGAAGACATGTTAGTTTTTGATTGTTGACGACTTTTCTTCTTCGACTCAGGGTGAGCGAGTCGGAGCCGTTGCTTGGCAATAACGGCGCTTAGCCTTTGTCCCAGTTTGGGCGCGGTCGAACTACTGGCCGTGATGATAAAATACGTGGCCTTGTAGTTTGACCGGGGCCAAACTTTACGTGTCCCTAATCTTAGTTCGAGTTGGGCGTACTTACTTGAATAGCGAGGGTGCCTAACCCGCGCCTTGATTCGTTGGAGGTTGGGTTTTGCTGAGTTCAATGGTGAAGGAGCTTGGTTCGAGTCCTGATACAACTGCAGTTGAACTTGTTAGATTTGAGGACGAAGGCATCTAGCCTTATGGTTTGAATGAGGTCGAACTCGTTGGATTTGATGGCGAAGGTGCGTAACCTGAGTTTTGGTTCAACCATAGTTGAAGTTGTTGGCGAAGGCACATAGCCTGAGTCTTGGTTCAACCGTAGTTGAACTTATTGGCGAAGGCGCATAGCCTTGATTTAATGGCGAAGGCGCATAGCCTGAGTCCCAGTTCAACTGTTGTTGAACTTTGTCAATTTTGATGGCAAAGGCGCATAACTTGAGTCTTGGTTCAACCATAGTTGAACTTGTTGGCGGAGGCACATAGCCTGAGTCTTGGTTCAACCGTAGTTGAACTTACTGGCGAAGGCGCATAGCCTTGATTTAATGGCGAAGGCGCATAGCCTGAGTCCTAGTTCAACTGTGGTTGAACTTTGTCAATTTTGATGGCGAAGGCGCATAGCCTGAGTCTTGGTTCAACCGTAGTTGACCTTACTGGCGAAGGCGCATAGCCTTAATTTAATGGCGAAGGCGCATAGCCTAGATTTAATAGCGAAGGCGCATAGCCTGAGTCCTAGTTCAACTGTGGTTGAACTTTGTCAATTTTGATGGCGAAGGCGCATAGCCTGAGTCTTGGTTCAACCGTAGTTGAACTTACTGGCGAAGGCGCATAGCCTTGATTTAATGGCGAAGGCGCATAGCCTGAGTCCTAGTTCAACTGTGGTTGAACTTTGTCAATTTTGATGGCGAAGGCGCATAGCCTGAGTCTTGGTTCAACCGTAGTTGAACTTACTGGCGAAGGCGCATAGCCTTGATTTAATGGCGAAGGCGCATAGCCTGAGTCCCAGTTCAACTGTTGTTGAACTTTGTCAATTTTGACGGCGAAGGCGCATAGCCTGAATCTTGGTTCAACCATAGTTGAACTTGTTGGCGAAGACACATAGCCTGAGTCTTGGTTCAACCGTAGTTGAACTTACTGGCGAAGGCGCATAGCCTTGATTTAATGGCGAAGGCGCATAGCCTGAGTCCCAGTTCAACTGTTGTTGAACTTTGTCAATTTTGATGGCGAAGGCGCATAGCCTGAGTCTTGGTTCAACCGTAGTTGAACTTGTTGGCGGAGGCACATAGCCTGAGTCTTGGTTCAACCATAGTTGAACTTACTGGCGAAGGCGCATAGCCTTGATTTAATGGCGAAAGGGCATAGCCTGAGTCCCACTTCAACTGTTGTTGAACTTTGTCAATTTTGATGGCGAATGCGCATAGCCTGAGTCTTGGTTCAACCATAGTATGAACTTGTTGGCGGAGGCACATAGCCTGAGTCTTGGTTCAACCGTAGTTGAACTTACTGGCGAAGGCGCATAGCCTTGATTTACTGGCGAAGGCGCATAGCCTTGATTTAATGGCGAAGGCGCATAGCCTGAGTCCCAGTTCAACTGTTGTTGAACTTTGTCAATTTTGATAGCGAAGGCGCATAACCTGAGTCTTGGTTCAACCATAGTTGAACTTGTTGGCGGAGGCACATAGCCTGAGTCTTCGTTCAACCGTAGTTGAACTTACTGGCGAAGGCGCATAGCCTTTATTTAATGGCGAAGGCGCATAGCCTGAGTCCAGTTCAACTGTTGTTGAACTTTGTCAATTTTGATGGCGAAGGCCCATAGCCTGAGTCTTAGTTCAATCATAGTTGAACTTGTTGGCGGAGGCATATAGCCTGAGTCTTGGTTCAACCGTAGTTGAACTTACTAGCGAAGGCGCATAGCCTTGATTTAATGACGAAGGCGCATAGCCTGAGTCCCAGTTCAATTGTTGTTGAACTTTGTCAATTTTGATGGCGAAGGCGCATAGCCTGAGTCTTGATTTAATCATAGTTGAACTTGTTGGCGAAGGCACATAGCCTGAGTCTTGGTTCAGCCATAGTTGAACTTACTGGCGAAGGCGCATAGCCTTGATTTAATGGCGAAGGCGCATAGCCTTGATTTAATGGTGAAGGCGCATAGCCTTGATCCCAGTTCAACTGTTGTTGAACTTTGTCAATTTTGATGGTGAAGGCGCTTAGCCTGAGTCTTGGTTCAACCATAGTTGAACTTGTTGGCGAAGGCGCATAGCCTGAGTCTTGGTTCAACCATAGTTGAACTTGTTGGCGAAGGCACATAGCCTGAGTCCCACGTTGTGGGTATTGAGTGCTGAGGCTCGATTTTGATTCGAGACCTTGAGCAGCTTTTACGTTGTCTTCCCGATCGGGGTATGTAGGCTGTCTTGAGGCGACTCTCGGCTTAATCTCCGTGTCAGTTCCCGGCCGGAGCCCGTATCAGGGATGCGGGGGATGCCTTACAGAGATTCTCCCTTAGGAGGGTTCTTCTTCTTGTTTGCACTATCCGAGATCAGAGAGAGAGAGAGGACTAGGATCTTGATTTGAGATCTTCGAGTTCCCCTTGTTCGATATGCCACTTTGGCTTGTTTGAGCTGGGTTATTTTTTCTCCTTTTTCGGCATTTCTTTCCTTTTGGTCCAGGGAAGAACTACGCGATTTTGCTAGGAAATCCCCACAGACGGCGCCAAATTGTTTGCTCAAAAGTTATCATATACTTTATGAGTATAAAATAATATAAATAAATCGCGGGACAATCATAGCAAACCGTAATAATCCATTGAACCAAATGAAGGAAACGAAAATAAGTACTCAAAATTAGGAAGAGAAACATTAAAAGCTTTTATTGATAATATTTGTTTGGTCTGTCTCTCCATGAAGAGGTTCAGAGCCTTATAATGGTATTTCACTTTCCAATCATGTGGGTATCTTTTTGTCTCCTCTCTCTGGTGAATAGTGGCAAAGAAGAAGCCCCCTTTCTAGGGTTTCCTCTCTTAGTATTTATAGCTGTGAGCTTCGTGAGCTGGCAATAAGTGGCCGTGACCATGTTGAGGTTGCGCCTTCATGATGGCGGGTGGGTCGTGGCCTTGTTGATCGAATCAGATAAAGGTTAAGTACCGTTAATTCTGAGTGGTCGTACCACTTATTTATCGTGAATTAACTTAAGATGGGATTAACTTCGTTAATTATCGTGGAGTCGGATTCTGACCCATACAATAATGATCCATCTCAGATGGTAAACAAAGTACTTTTTTCAACATCTGCTGGAATCAACACTTCTCCAAGTATATTGTATCTTGTGATTCTTGTCAATCAGGAATTCTTCTCCAAGTATATTTTTTTGTTACTTGTTACTTTTTCAAAATCAAGAACCTTCTGGCTAAAGTGCAAGGTCCAAAATCTGCTCTCAAACAACTTGTCTCCACAAACAAAAAGAAGCTTTTTTTCCCCTATTAAAAGAATCGCGTATCTTGACACATTTAGGTGCTACCAAGAAATGAACTTCCAACAACATCCCAAGCACCATTTACAAAAAAAAAATGAGTAAAAATCAAACAAATACCTTTGAACTGGTTCTTGGAGGTTAATTGGTGTATGAGCTGTTGAAATCTTGTCTGTATTTTCTTTCCATTGGTTTTATTTTCCTTTCCTCACCTGGAAACCAGGTATTGTATCATTCGAACTTGGACCAATTAAACTTTCTCATATAGCGTGGCTTTCTATTATCCATTGGCTCTCCCCTTTTCTTAGGCAAGTTCTGGGCCATTTGGCAGTAAATCATAACCATCATGGTGCTCGGTATTATTCTGTTCGACAGGTATCAACTTCAAAACTACAGCAACAATCAGGCTTGCAGCCCCAATTAAGACACTGAGTAGCCATAGTTCCCAGCTGAGTGGTGATGTGCTTGCAAATGTGCCTAAGAACTCGACTATGATTACTTGGAAGATAACCGTAGAAACCACGACACCTAAGAATATCCAGCTTCCAAAAATGCCACGGAAAACATTTATCTTATCCATGTCACGGCAGTTTATTTCATTGAATACCTGACAGAACACAAATGTGTTGAAAATGAAAGTATGGAGAACTGTCGTAGTGTCTGAACCTTCAAGTCTCAAAATCTGATGTCCAGTGAAGTTGAAAACCAATAGTACAGCCAGTTGGTAGATACTCTGTCCAATCATATTTCTCCACATCGTCTTGGAAATCAAACTCACTTCCCTTCCAACAGGAGGCTTGCTCATTAGTCCTTCGTGAGGTGGTTCAGTGGCCAAGGCAATTGCACCTAAAGTGTCCATGATAAGGTTGACCCAAAGCAACTGAACCACTGAAAGAGGAGCCGATCCTGTTATGTTATAGCAACAGATAAATACCGGTCATCAATTTTGGAAAAATGTGTCACTTTTTTTTCATTGGCACACACTGATCACTAACAGGAAAAGAAATGAAGAACTCCAACAGAACATTGAATACCTGAGATGCATGCGGAAATAAAATTGATCATCAGAGCCACAATACTGACAGTTAGCTGGAATTGCACAAACTTTTGAATATTTATATACACAGAACGACCCCACTTAGCCACATTCACAATTGTACTAAAGTTGTCATCAAGTACTATAACATCAGCACTTTCTTTAGCTACCTGATAATGCATTTAAGAAAAAAGGATGTCACAAACAGCTTAAAATTGTCTATATAAGGGAAGGTGTAAGTTGAGGTATTGATATTGGAAAAACAAAGAAAAGATAAATGAAAGCAGGCAACTTTTTTGTTTTTCGACAAGAGGGGTTGCTCTGATGGTAAGCAACCCTCACTTCCAACCGAGAGGTTGTGAGTTCGAGTCTCCCCAAGAGCAAGGTGGGAAGTTCTTGGAAGGAAGGATGTCGGGGGTCTATTTGGAAAAAGCCTCTCTACCCCAGGGTAGGGGTAAGGTCTGCGTACATACTACCCTCCCCAGACCCCACTAAGTGGGATTATACTGGGTTGTTGTTGTTGTAATAGAACTGGAAAATCCTGGCCTCCACCATTTAAAACTCTTGGTGCTGAGACTATCATCGGTAAGTTGTATCTGATCAATATTAGGATAACATAAACAAAAAAAACCAACTAAATAAACACCTATATGCTGTAGATCTAATGGGCCATACTCTTGAATTTATTGCAATTGCAAACGACTGAACATACTACTGCGAGAAAGACCATTGATTTTTAATTGCTCTAACTTGTCAATGAGCCCTTCAGCCAGGACTCCAAAACCTTTCTTCTTTATAAGTATGGCAACTTAAAATTTTCAAGTGATTCTGTACACAAAATTTCACTATATAGACTTAAGCAAATGAGCAATTCAAATGGAAAATCCTAAAGGTATAGTTTACACCCTTAAATGAGAACAAAATATCAACTGCAGAAGAAAAGAAAACTGTAATTTGGAATCTTTAATACAATAAAATGGTAAGGAATATATTAACAATATTAACTGCAGAAGAAAAGAAAACTGCAATTTGGAATATTTAATACAATAAAATGGTAAGGAATATATTAACCTAAAACAGGAGCAAATCTACAAACCTCAGTTCCTGCTATACCCATAGCAAGTCCAATATTTGCCTCGCGGAGAGCAGGGGCATCATTCGTGCCATCACCAGTAACTGCAACAATCTCTTTATACATACCTCTCAAATTCTTTACCAACACACGCTTGTCCATTGGTGATGATCGCGCCATCACCTGCATTCAATATTGTAGCATTTCAGCAACATTTTTTTTACATCAGATGGATCTGCAAGAGTGAGATTAAATAATCAAGAACAAAACCTGAATTTTAGGAATTATTTGCCTCATCTCCTCAGGAGTTTTGTCCCGAAACTCTGGGCCTTCAATGACCAAACCATCAGCAGTTAGTATCCCACATTCTTTAGCAATGGCTTTGGCTGTATTAATATTGTCACCAGTGACCATTCGCACAGTAATTCCAGCAGCTAAACATGATTTTACTGCTTTGTTAACCCCAGGACGAACTGGATCTTTAATCCCAATAATAGCTAACAATGTGTAGCCACTATCAGGAATAATATTTTCATCATAGCCATCCTCAATGTCCTTGAAGGCCACACAAAGAGTACGCAAGGCTTCGCCGGTGAATTCACTAATGACATCCATAATATTTCTTATTCTATTTTCTGTCAGAGGAACAATTTCACCATTAAGATCAATAAACCTGTCACACATTTTTAGGATTATCTCAAATGCACCCTTGCAGAAAGCTCGGACTTTGCCATCTGGGAGAGCAATAAACACAGACATCTTTTTCTTTTCTGAATTGAAAGGCTCAACTTTTAGGAATTTACAGTCCTTCCTTTGCTCATAAATATTACCACCAAGAAGCAATCCATAATCTAATATTGCTGATTCTGTTGGTGTTCCCAGAATCGACTTGTTTCCAGCATGATCCTTAACTACCTCTGCTCCCGTATTGTGAAATATTGCCTGTAAAAGAAAGGCCAATGCATTTTCTGATATATTCAAAGTTACTGCAACCCCACCTCCATCAGTTTCTACCTTTATAGTTTTTTCACAAATCCATATCTTCTTGACTACCATTTGGTTTGTAGTTAGTGTTCCTGTCTTATCTGTGCATATGCAAGTAGCTGAACCCATTGTCTCACATGCAGAAAGATGCCTCACTAATGCCCGGTTGTCCATTAGCTTTTTCATTGCAAATGCAAGACTCAACGTCACTGCCAGAGGCAGTCCTTCTGGAACTGCAACAACAATTATAGTCACTGCTGTCACGAGGTAATTTAGAAGAGTCAGTGCATCACTTGAAGACCATTTCGTGAGCTCGTGGTTAAGTATTTTCTCTACCAGAAATCTGACTGTCAACACCATAAATGTAAGCAGACCAAATGCTAGTCCTATCTTTCCAATAATGGTAGCAACACCACTCAACTTAACTTGCAGAGGAGTCTCATCTTCTACCCCATCTGTTAGCCTCTCCATCAGCTTACCCCATTCGGTTCTCATTCCAACAGTTGTTACTAGCATCTTAGCCGAACCATCTTGCACTTTGGTTCCAGATAGAAGAAAAGGTCTTCCTTCATATATGCTTACGGGTACACTCTCACCAGATAGGCTTGATTGATCAATTAGCAAGCTGTATCCGTATATGAATATTCCATCAGCGGGAATCAGATCCCCTATAGATAAGTGAACTACGTCACCAACCACCAAGTCATAAATGGAAACCTTCTGCCTGGATCCATCTCTTGTGACCTGGATAAATATCTTTTTCTTCTCCTTATCCAAATCCCTGAACTGCAATGACTGCTTGTAGTCGCTAATTGCAGTAACTATGACTACCAAGAATATGCTAAGTAGAATTCCCAGCCCGTCATATGTTCCTTTTGGCCACCCTTTGGTGGCAAGCGCCACACCAATAGAGACAACAGCACAAACCATGAGGATGATGAGAGTTATATCCTGCAAAGCCTCCCATGTAAAAGTCCAAAAACTTTTAAAAGGTTTCTCAATGTATTTGTTCGATCCATATATATTTTGTCTGATATGCACATCACTGGTGTTCACTCCTTCATCCAATGAGACTCTTAGCCTACTTGCGATCCCTTCAACTCCTCCAATTTTATTTAAGGTTTTGATGTCGTACGAACTAACAATAGATGCAAGTCTATCTGGATGAAGTCCTAAACATGCTTCTCGAGTTTCTTCTGACAAGTAATTTTCCAGTTCAGCGCCACCGTCATGGCTGACCAGCCCTGGAGGCTTATTGTACTCACAAGCTGAAGAAAGAAAATTAAATGAGAAAAGCTAAAAGAAAGATTATGGAGCTAGAATGACAGAATGATTACAGAAAGTAAACTCAAGTGAGTAAATTATACCATCCATGAACTTGAGTGCTGCCATATAACCACGAACAGGAGCGGAGCTATGTAGAGCAAAGGGGGTTCAATTGGATCCCCTTTCACCGAAAATTACAGCGGAAATAGGCCAAAAATGAATCTCTTTGGGTATATGAACTGTTGATTCCCCTTGACATAAAGATTCTAGTATAGTATCAAAGGGGGTTCAAATCCCCAAGTGTGACTTTCTAGTATTTTTTCGAATCCCCTTAGCATAAATTCCTGGCTCCGTCACTTGCCAAAAAAGCAACCCGAATTCGTTCCTGGAAATTGCATACAGTAAAAAGAGGAGCGTGACTGTATAGACAAATGATATTAGAAAATCACGCACTCCTCCATGATATGGAAACAAAATTGATTAGAATGTCACGACTTCCATTTATGTTTAATCCCCAAAAATAAACAATTTTATGATTGCTTGAAAAGGAAGAATTAAGGACACAAAGGAAAAGCATCTTTGACACGAAAAACAGAAAACCAGCAGACAATACGTCATTGCCAAAAAAGGAAACAGTTCAGAATAGAAAGGGATGTCTGAAATAACAAAGACAGCTAGCTGCAATTCGAGCTCTCAACTTGTATACAAATAATCAAATTATTATGCAAACAATAAAGAAATTGTCGGATTAGATTTGAGAAAGAAGCAGTTAAAAACTCACACTGGACAAGATTTACATCTTGAGAAGCATTTAGGATGTAAAGGTTACAGTTGGAATTAGTCGTCATTGAGCTGAAGCAGTTATTGAAGGTTTCGCTCTTCTTCTTAATTGTAATTACAAATGTAGATGAGTTGCGATCTTCCACTGTATTTGATTGAGTAAAAAGATGGCATTAAGTTTAAACTTGAACAGTTAACTGAATATACTACTAACAGAAAAGTTGACGCAACTCAGTCGGAGAAGTTAGTCTGCCGACCAAACATCAGAGGCCTAAAGCCAAATTGTAATGACGGTCTTAAGTTCCTTTAAAAAAAATTATATGTATTTTAGTTAAAGTCATTTTTTCTTGCGAATTATTCACGTTTAAACTCTTCTCTCTTTTTTAAGTTTTACATTCATATTTTCTAGTAGACATATTTAAACTCTAATAAATAATAAAAAAAAAAACAATATATCTATAAAGTAAAAATATAAAAAATGACAGATTTTAGATTAAAAAAATAATCAAAGGTTAGAGCAATAGAACCTGATTGAATTGATAAGTTGATCCCAAATAACTTGTTGATACTTTTGTGCTTGAAAACCTGTAAAATCATTTTTGTAGAAAATCAATCCAAAGTACAATATGTAAAAAAATAAGTGCTTGAAAAGAAAGAAAAAATTTATCATTAAATTTTTTTTTTTACTTACCAACTTTGTATTTTATCCACAAAGAAAGATTATAAGAGTCCTGTAGTTCTTTTGACAAAAGAAGTAAGAATTATCATAAAGCTTTTAAAGTAGAAAAGAAGAAGGCAAGAAGGTTTCTACTTTGTAGTTGTGAAAAAAAAAAGTCAATCCCTAAAAGGCAAAGACCCATAATAATTTTTATCGGTAAAAGTAAACTTTTATTTTCCTTTTCCACAGCAAAATTATAAATATTCACATTAAATACTTAAATTTTCTAAAAGGAAAAAATATATTATAAACCTAACTACTAAAAAATGAGGCTTCAAATTTATAGGTCTAAAGCCCTTGCTTTACCTGTCTTGGGTTCAGCCAACTGTGCAAACATGGCAGCAGCACAGACGGGCATAATCACATGAGATCACTGGCAGGAAAAAAAAACTGCGGAATAAAGACAGAAAAACTAACAATGGATCTGAGAGGCGAAAGGAATTTATAAAAAGAATAGTACAATAAGTACACAGAAACTCTAATAAAGCCAGTTATAGAGTGTCAATTGCCTAACCAAAAGCTATAGTTGAAACTTGAAAAAAGTATCTTCGAAAATTATAATGAGAAATAATTTTTAAAAGTTGAGGTTGTATTTTAATATATATTTAATTTTAAAAAAATTAAAATTTTGTGAATGGAAGAAAATATTTTAACCAAAAGTTGCCACTTGAAAGTGTTTTAAATTTTTTTTCAAAAGAACATATAATATATAAAAAAAAAAAAACCAAAATTTACGGCCAAATGGAAGCTTAGAGTTAATTAAGTCCAAGGTTTATATCTTTAATAATTTTGTATACTGCAAACTGCTAATCCATTTACAGGGGGAAGCTTAATTTGTAGTGGTTAGTACCTTAGGTATTTAAGTAAGAATTCAAAATTTTGCCAAATAAATAAATATGAAAGTGCAACTGATCTTCTATTTGAAGATCTGACTCGGCCCGCGTAGCGCTATATGACTCTCAAACAAGAAAAATATTGGTATATGAAAATCTTAACTATTATATTATATTATCTCCACTTGTCATTTTACCGAACTTCCATGATTATTGAAATTTAAAAAAATTTCACTAGCTAGCAATATGTCATTTGATTTTTTCATTTTATCATAATATGATGGTATCTGAATTAATTTGCACGTATCTCAACTAAATTCAAAAACCAAATGCATAACTACGAAGGTAGATTTAGCAAATCTATTATTTTGCAGTGGGTTCAACCAAACCCTATATACATTATACATATTTGCAAAATTTAAAGTAATATATGTAAAGAACAATTAATCACTCACCGTTTCTAAATCTTAGAGTCGTGATTTATGGCATGGAGCAAGTATTTTGCTTTCAGACCACAACTGTAGAACGAGTGACAACTTTTTCCCCAAGAAGTCAATAAATTTGAGTCTCCAACATAAAAACATTTGGTCCTCGACTGAGCTCGTATACATCTATGAGGCTATGACACTAGCTATAAATTAGAATATAGGGAAATGATGTGAGCAGCAATTAAAAGCTCTTACGTACAACTTGGGTCTACATCCAGCTGTCGTGCTAGCAAATCCAGCAAAGAGTACGGAGTTCTTTTTTGTCTCGTAAAATTGTAGAAATCATTCTTATATTTTTTAGTCCACACAATTTTAGGTCCACAAATTTTCTGGACAAAGTTGTACCTAAAGTCAAACAAGAACATGCCAAATTTATATTTATATTATAAATATATGACAAGATGATGTGACATCTCTAATGTGGTAGGAATCCTATTTATTGTTTTCTCATTTTTTTTTTTGACTTTTTCCTTTCAATTTAACCATTTAACTTAATTTAAAAAATTTATATTCATAACTCACACCTCTTCATTCATTGCGACTTTTCAAGTTCATAACCCCCAATTATTTAATTTGTTATAAATTGCATTTTGGGTTGTGACTTTTGGAATCTGTAACCCTGTTTGTTTTTGTTTTATAAATTGCATCTTTTCTTTATTTTTTTTTACTTATTCAGCATCAACTCTGCATCACACTTTAGTTTTATTTTTATTGATGAAGAAATAAGTTCTCCTCCTCTATTACAAATTTTTGGGTATTTTTTACTCTCCTTTCCGATTTTCATTTTCTTCTGCTTCAGTTTTCTTTACTGAGTTCTTTGTGCGTATGAAAAACATTCGAGTACTAAATAGAAATTTACAATAAAAAGTAGCGGAATCAAAAGTTATGCGTGTGGAAAAAGGAAAGTAGTCCTACAAGGCCAATGCAACATATTTATTGCCTCAGCATCAACTTCTAACGCTCTATTAATGTGACTGACTTTATATTTTTTCTATTTTGTTAACTGAGAGGTAGTTCTCACTTTGTAATTACTTGGTTTGTAGTTATTTTGAATATTTTACTTCTTTAATTTTTAACATTTTACTTATGGGCTCTGATGTTATTTTATTTTCGTCTCTTTTTCTTTTGTGTCAATAAATGCACTCAAAGATAGATCTGAGACTAACAAATATGCGATTTATTCTTATTACCCCTTCCTCCGTATTTCTTTCCTCCTTTTTTTTTCAATTAAAATTTTGATCTTTATGCTTAGCATGTTAATTTTACTTTTTAGATATTCATATTGTCAATGTCATTGCCTATCTGGGAAACAAACATTTATAACTAAGTGTAGAAGCTAATGTTAATACCTTTATTTTACATGTATAAAAAAAAATTTATTCTTCTTTAAAGAAAAATTTATACTTGTATATTGTCTCTGCTTTTTCCTTTTTTCCTTTAAATTGTTACATTAAGGTATTTTTAGTAGAAAGTACTAATTATATGCTAATGATATGGATAATCATTAATGAATTGCCTTACAAAAATGTAAGAGTACCGGTAAATACATAAATAAACACAATAATGTGTGTTGTTGTGTCATATGAATATTAGAAAGTTAAATACTTTCTTAACTATGATTTTGTCAATTTACAAGATCTGTTCTTCCGTATGAACGCAGAATTATCTTACCATTGATTTTAATGGTCGTTTGATATTTGGTAGCTTTTACTTTGATAATTTTTCGCAAAGGAGAAAGGTAAATATTTCTATCATGCAGGAGAAATAAATAAATGAATATAAAAATAGTAAATGTGAGAGAAAAAGACAGTGAAAATGATTCATTATTTATTGCAATTTTAGAAAACTTAAAACGATGTTACTATGTGTTAATAAAATAGGATAAGAATGTACGAAAATCACTATAAATCGGTAGATGGTTAAAAATATATATGATGGACCACAAGATAGTGTAACATCTCTCTTAAAACAAATAATTTTTGTTTCTTTTTTCTCCCTCTTTCAAGGCCCCTTTAGCATTCACACGAAAGAAATAATAATTATTCATTTTGTGAATTATTTAATCGAGTGGTATTGTATTTCATTTCTATCAGTTGAGTTGAATAGTTTCAAATCATCTTATATTTAATTATAATAAAAAAATCAGAATCAATTACAAAAAATTAAAGAGTGCGTCAATTAATAATATTAAAAGGTATAGTGCAATAATTACTGCTCACTAACACGTATATGATCATATAAGTCAATCGTCGTTGACACGATAATTCCATTTTTCTATTTAAGGGTTTAATGAAATTAATATTAGTTGTTTCTCTTTTATAGTCTAAAGAAAGCCTAGTGGTGAATGAGTCTCTATTAATATATTTTCAAGTCTAATGTTTGGCTTTGCCAGACAATAATTATCTCTTTAGGATAATAAAATTATCTTTAAAATTGATGATATGGAATATTTTGGAGCTAATTAAAAACTATATATTTATAAAAAATATATATACAAATGAAACATTAACCTACTCTATTCCGGGTAAATATATAATAAGATCCTATTATAATTTAATTTTTTTTATAACAAGCATGGATGAATTTAGTATATGTATAAAATGAAGGGTTGGGATCCTAAAAGAGCTTATTAGTTGCAGGTGAATGACAGAGAACTTGAGACTTGGGAGTGAGTACTTCATTTTCAAAAACATAGTTGCAACCCCGTTTGATGAAACAAAGAAAGCTTTGTGCTCTTTCTTCTTTACAGAATTTCACTCCCCAAACTCTATACAGAGGCGGCCCTTCTATAAAGCAACTAAAGCAACCGTTTTAGGCCCCATATTTATGGAGGTTTCATTTTTGTTACATCTAATAGATTATATATAAATTTTAAAAAAAAAATGAAAATTGAAAAAGTTTAATTTATTTCTTTAACAAATATAGAGAAGAAGAATTTGCAACTGCTATGATTTCTACCCGAATTTCGTAAGAAACATGTGATATATAGGAAGTAACAATTTGATGCGAATTGATAATGAAGTTTCAAAATTGTTCTTTAGAGTTTATCACTTTTATACATAATAGATTCACTTCAAAATGGATTTGAACAATTCAAAGCATATGAAAATATTTTTGGTTTTCTATATGGCAGTAAAAACTAAGATCACTAGATGTTGAAAATTTAAAAAAATATTGCCTTAATCTTGAACGTGTCTTAAAGCATAATAACCAATTTGATATTGATGGTTTAAATTTATTTTTTGAATTAAAAGTATCAAGAAAAATAGTACAATTAGAAGATAAAAGTTTAATTGATACATTTAATCAAATAAAAAGATTTAATTTTTTTTTTCAAATGTCTCAATTTCTTATGGAATAATGTTAATAACTCATATTACCGTTGCTTCAGCGGACAGAAGTTTTTAAAATTAAAATTGATAAAATCTTACCTAAGAACGACAATCCCACAAGAAAGGTTAAATGGATTAGTTGTATTGTCAATTGAGAAATACTTGTTAGTGGTTATTGATTATAAGAAAATCATTAATAACTATGTATCTAAGAAAAACTAACAATAATTAGACTTCAAATAAATAATATAAAAAAATTAAAAAATTAAAATCCCTCATAAAATTTGATTTTAGGCCACAAAATTCGTCTGGCCGTCCTGACTCTATATTATTTTTTTACTGTTACGTTAAATAAGAAGTTTGAGTGCCCTTTCACAATTGTTGCCTCAGTTCTTTATCTCGCAAGCCCGATGTAATTAGAACTTAGCTTTTGAAGGCTTTAATCGATGTTAAAACACAATTTTCACAAGATACTTTTCTATTTTTTTTTTTTTTTTTTTAACTTTTTTTTTGTTACATTAATTGGTA
>MU748596.1:55038-93451 GCA_026770625.1 Nicotiana glauca
TTTTTTTTTTTTGTTAACTTTGTTTTTGTTACATTAATTGGTAAGTCATAAAAAGGTTTGCAGGGTCACTTAATTCTTGCTCGAAAGAAGCATCTCTTGAGATAGTATGTCGTATGATATCAACGTTATTGAAAATATAATCAATCGTTTTAAATAACAAATTTTGTCAACCAATTTCTTGTTCTTCGCCATTTATGTGACATATAGAAAGAAGAAAAAAAGTGTTGGGAATTATGGTGAAAGTGAAAGTTAAGGTGACGGAGACCGACAAAGGAGGCTATAATCTAAACCATTAATTGTATAGATGGACAAATATCTATAATCTACGCTAGCATTGAACATTAGATCCCAACCCTAAAATGCACGAGAAAAGTAGTGGACACTAATGATTGTATTGTCATGTGATTTTTAATGGTATCGTCATCATTATCTATTTTCCTTTTTGAATAGCCATATACTCTTTATTATAACATGGATAATGGCTTCCTAATCATTGTAGGATTTTTAAAAGTCGATACACAAATTTTGAAATTTTTCATTTGAACATTTAAACTTGACGAAATAGGTACTAATAAACACATCCACCAGAACGTATATATTAATTGCGGTGACATATACAATACATCATGTTAAACTATTTATTAATTGTCATGTGTTATTTATGGGTCCCATTTTTAAATATAAAATCAGAAAAAAAGTTACAAATACAAAAAATGAAAAAAGAAAAAGAAAAAAGGCTTGAAACATACCCTGTACCCAACCGCCCCTTCTTCTTCGTTCACCCTCCTCCCTTCCTTTCTTTACTCTTCTTTCTTCTCCTTTCTCTTTTTCTTCATTATTCTTTCTCTGTTATTTCAAAATCAAATTCACAACATCACTATTGCCATGATTAGACCATAACCACACAAAAAAATTGGAATTTAAAAAAAAAATTAGAAATCCATGATTTTGAAAGTGGAGGTCGCCCAATATCATTGCAAATTTGTCTTTTTTCCTACTATTTTGACAAAGATCAATTCGGCGGCAGAGCTCAAGTTTTCTTCCGACCACTGGTAGTTGAGGAATGTTGGGACGGAAATAGTGGATGGAGACTAGAAAAAATTATTGAAGGGAAAGATAAAGGGAAAAAATAGAGAAATGGGAGGGGATGAGAAATGAAAAAAGTGGGTGGGAATTTTGCTGGGAAGACAGAAAGAATTGGATGGGGGAGAAGGGGAAGGGCAAAGTCTTTTTTTTCTTTTTTCTTTTTCTTTTTTATTTATATTTTATTCTAATTCTAATTTTTTAAGTAAAAATAATGTCATTCACGCGCCTTGGCAGCGTGATTGGCACACAGTTTAACCACGTCAGTTGTAGTACTTTCACATAGGCATGGTCAACGGTCAAAAGTGTTTATTAGTACATATTTCGTCAAGTTTGAGTGTTCAAATGGGAAAATTCAAAATTCGTATATCGGCTTTTAAAAACCCTACAAATTTAAATGGCCAGGAAGCCATTACACCTTATAACCTTGGTATATAATCTATTCACCCGTAATTTAAATTTATTAAATGAGCACGTTTTTTCACAATTATAAATCGTGTGATCAGAGATAGACCTACTTAGAGATTTGGGGTCACCGAAACCTATTAGCATGACAAAAATATTTTATATATACATATTCATTTTATAAAAAAAATAAAAAAGAAATACTTGGTCCTTTTATGACCTATCCTTGCGAGATTCGTCCTCTATTAGTGGAGTATCGATTCTAATATACAGGCCATAGTAACTGTCTAACATCAACTAGTAATTAAAGTACGTTCATTTTGGCAACTTCGGGTGCCTTCGGTCGGTCAATTAAATATTATAAAGAACCAAAAGAAAAATTGTCGAAAAATTGATCGAAGTCGATCGGTATTTTCCGACCAAAGTTAATCGTTATTTTTAATTATGTAATTAGAGATGCACCATTTGAGAATCGAATCGGAGTCTGTACTTATTTAAGCAAATAATTGCTAAACTAATTAATAACAAACTAATGGAGTGAATATCAGTTGAACTTAATAACTTCTAGATTAAATGGAATGAAATTCTACTACAATGAGAACGGTTTAGAAGCGTTAATATACTCGACGCGTTATGATTAGCAAAATATATGATAACCTAAAAATGCAATGGATGCAATAAATGATAGTGGTCAAAATATAAAGGGACTGTCACCCAATGATTGCGTGATTGGATGCCTCCTCTTTCTGATGACGTGAAACGATATGCAACCGATATGAATGTGGAATCTTGAGATTTATGGATGAAAGTTAAACAACATGTGCTTGAGTAAAGCATAAGACAATTCTTTCGTATATTCCTCTATCCTTTTTATAATGTGATCTCTCTTCTTTGAAATGACATGCCGCTTTCTTTTTTACTAATTCCTCCTATTTATAAGGGACATTTCCCCAAAAATCCTAAACTTTTTATAATGTGATCTCTCTTCTTTGAAATGACATGCCGCTTTCTTTTTTACTAATTCCTCCTATTTATAAGGGACATTTCCCCAAAAATCCTAAAAAGTACAGCATAAAGAATATCCAAAAGGCATATCTTCCTATCTCTTTCTAAGTTTAAACTACCATTACTATCTTATTTCGGCTGCCTGCTCTTGGCCGTCGTCATTTGTCACAACGACTATCAGTCATTGTGTTATGGTGACCTTGTTCCATGTCTTGCTTATCTGCTATTGTGGTTGCCAAATTTGGGCCCTTATAGTTAGTCCCTGCGCTTATTGAGGTCGTGGCCCAACACTTCCTTAATAAGTGGACATCGTCCGTTTTCCGTTGGAGAATTTGGCTGTTGAATTGTGCCGGTTTGGCCAAGGCCGAGAGAGTGACACATTACGGAACCCTGGTTGATGTAGTTTATCGAGATGTAACGTCACTCCCACACGCGTCATCATTGCGCACCTTCTCGAGACAACATCTGATTGGTTGTCGCTTTGGTTTTAGCGCCATTGGCAGTTTTCCGCTTCAATTCTAGTGCCATCCAACCCTATAAATTGGTGAAGGTTTTGTTTTTTCAGGAACTTTTAGCCATTTCCTTCCTTGTGTATGTATTGCCTCCTTTGGTCATCTTTTTCAGTTCTTTAGCTCAGTTCCAGTAGATCTGCTTCTCGTCTTTCTATTTAGTCATCGTTACTCATTCTAGGTTTACCAGCACACTCTTTATTACCAATATGCTCCGAACCCACCATGTGCGTGATGAGGATTCTGACGCCACGCCGTTGTCTATGGCCCCTCCTTCCGGTAGTTAGGATGTAGCGGTTGAGAAATGAGATAGTTTCCCCACCGTAGAATAGATACTCCCCATAAAACCAATGTCTTGGAACGATTTCCACAAGGAGCCTGTCCCTTTCTCGTTCGGTGATCTCTGAGATCGGTCCAACTCACATAAATGAACTCCGGTATGAAAAACCAACTCATATGGTGACTTATTATGTAACGTAGGAGATGGTAATCGATTAATGAGAAGGACAACAGTAGAAAATGCCTCAACCCAAAGACTATGAGGAGCTTTAGCATGAAAAAGCATCGTGCGCCCCATTTCACTAATGTGTCTGTGTTTTCGTTCCTGACTCTCCATTTTATTGGGGTGTATGAGGGCACGATGTCCAAAAAAATACCATGAGTAGAAAGAAGGTTAAGGAACTTGGTGTTAGTGTACTCACCGCCACCATCAGAGTGAAAAGTTTTGATGGTTGTAGAATATTATTTTTCAACTAAAGATTTGAATTTTCAAAAACTTCATGTTTAAAGCGCAATGGATAAAACAAGACAAAACGTGAAAAATCATCCACAAAAATTACATAATAACTATAGCTACTAACAGAAAAGAAAGGAGACCTCCATACATCAGAATGAATTAAATCTAAATAATAGTTTGATTTAGAGTGACTAACAGGAAATGACAAACTAGCATGTTTTGAAACTAGACAAGAAGGACAATAAAATTGCCTTTCATTATTTCTACTAACAGTATGTTTGGATCATTGTTCTTCGCCGTTTTATAATATATTATATTGTACTGTCTCGTATTGTACTGTATCGTTTTATGAATACAATGTTTGAATAGATAGTATTATTTATCATTGTTAAATAATATTTTGCTGTTTGGTTTGACTGTATCGTACAGTACTGTAACTGATAAGTTTACTAAAATATCCTCAATTATTTAAATATTGAATTTATAAAGAATTATGCATAAAATAATTTTTAAAAAATAAAATAGAAGAAGGCAAAACACCATAAGAAAGCAGAACAGAAGAAAGCAAAACAAAGGAGCACAACTAATTAAAATTGAGTTAAAAGCAAATTAGAAGAAAAAGTAAAATAGAAGGCGGCAAAACACCTTTAACGTTGGCAGCAGAAGTACTGAAAAAAAAAGTAGGTTAAAAGTTGGAGATTTGGAGTTAAAATAGAAAAAAAGGTAAAGGGTAAAATAGAGTTGTGGAGTAATAAGTTAGGGCATAATTGGAACGGAAAATAGGAAACGATCCCGGCACACCAAATCGGTTGTTTAAAAAAAGGGGACTTTTTATTGTTCCGGAACAATAGATTTAACAATACAATACAACCAATTTTAATAAAACAATCAAAACAAACATTATTTTGGAATAACAATACAATACGATACAGTGAGTAACAATCATCCAAACAAGCTCTAAAGGAAATAAATTTACTAGAAAGCAAGAAATTTAGAACAACCATTCCAGGATGACCTAGTCGGGCATGCCAAGTGTCAATTGATTCATGAGATGCAAAGAGGGCAGACGAGGATGCAAATCTGGAAGGGGATGAACTGAAATTTGATGAAGAAGCCACCGGGAGATAAATATGACTATCACTGGGACATGTGAGAAGTAGTCTCCCGGTCTTCAAATCCTTAACAAAGAAACCCCAAGAGTAAAATTCAATAAAACAATCATTATCTTTAGTAAATTTTTTAACAGATAGAGTTTAACTCCAAATTAGATTTCTATTTTAACTCCAAATCTCCATTTGACCCAAGTAAATTCAAATTGTTGCAAAATTATTTATAAAAAAAAGATATTTGTTGAGAGGAAAAATCTGATATTCTTTTTACTCTAGCTCTTCCTAACAGTGAAATAAAAATGAAAACAAAATATAGCTCCGTAATACTCTATCAATTTTATTTGAATTTTTTTTAGATGTATTGTTCTACATCTTTTCATTATTTCTATAGATAAAAAAGAAGAGAGAAAGAGAACAGAGGAATTAGAACAAGAAAACAGAGCGAAAAAGGGAGAAAATAAAGATAATAGATGTTTTGTCTGCATTTGTTGGTTACTTAATTATATATCAACATTAATGGTGCTTTGTTTTTCCTTTCTGATTTTTTCTTCTTCTTTTTTTAAAGTGTTTATGCGTTTGACTTTTGAGTGTCTTTGAAAAATTAGAGAATGAATAAAAAATAATTTAGTGTGGTAGATGGAAATATTGAGTTAAGGAGTTGCATAATTTTGGAAGAGAAGAGAGTAAAAGGGCAACGATTGGGAGTTGGCAAAATTTTACGAAAAGTGTGGCCCAAAATCCACATGGCAAAATTTTAATGGAATCTCAGATAAGTTGTGTCTACCACATAATAGGTGAGTCTCTTATAGAATGAAACTTCTCACTCCAAGGTGTTTTATCATGGGTTCTTACTTTATAATACTCCCTTAGTTCACTTTTGTTTATCCATAATGAATTTTGTATACTTCTTAAAAAATAATAAATAAACTACATATATTACCATAATAATGATATTATTTTAAGAAGTCTTAATAAATATTTATGAAATGAGTAATTAATGATAAAGGTAAAACAGATAAAAATATGGTTTTCTCTTAGTTTGCTAAAATTTATAATAACAACAACAACAATAACTAACCCAGTATTTTCTAACAATTCGAGTCTAGGGAGGGTAAGATGTATGCAGCCTTACCCCCACATCTGGAAGGGCAGAGAGACTGTTTCTGATAGACCTTCAACTAGAGAACGATTGAAAAGGAAAAGGTAAATGCAACAAGTAGGAATAACAATAAGATGAAATAAGATCGAATCCAAGAATGCAGTAAAACTCTGGGTAGTAATAGCCATCTATGAATAAAATATATCATACTAATACTAATCCTAGCGAACTGAGTAAGACAAAGAGAAATGCTCGACTACCTACGAACCTTCTACCTTAATCTTTGACCTCCACACCCTCCTATCTAGGGCCATGTCTTCAGTCAGCTCCAGCTGCACTATGTCCCGCCTAATAACCTCTCCCCAAGACTTCTTAGGTCCACCTCTACCCCTCCTGCTGCCCGCCAAGGTTAATCGCTCACACATTCTAACTGGGGCTTCTATATATACTTCAACTCTTAATATGTCCGAACTATCTCAACCTTGCCTCCCGCATGTTATCCTCCATAAGGGCCATTCCCACCTTTTCCCGAATAATTTCATTCCTAATCATATCTAATCGGGTATGCCTATACATCTACCTCAACATCCTCATCTCAGCTACTTTTAGCTTTTGGGTATGAAAGTTCTTGACCGGCCAATACTCTGCTCCATACAACATAGTTGATCTAACTACAACCTTGTAGAACATTCCTTTAAATCTCAGCGGCACATTCTTATCATATAAGACACCGAAAGCGAGCCTCTACTTCATCCATCCTGCTTTGATATAATGCGTGACATCTTCATCAATCTCCCCGTTACCTTGTATTATAGATCCAAGATACTTGAAACTACCTCTCTTGGGCATGACTTGTGTATCAAGCTTCACCTCCATATCCCCTACATGGGTACCATTGCAGAACTTGCACTACATGTATTCCGTCTTGTTCCTGCTCAACTTGAAACCTTTAGACTCTAGGGTTTGCCTCCAAACCTCGAGCTTCTCTTTAACACTACCCTATGTCTCGTCAATTAAAACAATGTCATCCGCAAATAACATACACCATGGAACCTCACCTTGAATGTGTCTTGTCAATACGTCCATCGCCAAGGAAAATAGGAATAGACTAAGAGCTGATCGCTAGTGCAACCCCATCATAACCGAAAGGTACTCCGAGTCTTCTTCCGCTGACCTAACCCGAGTTTTAGCTTCATCATACATGTCTTTAATCACCCTAATGTATGCTACTGGGACCCCTTTAGCCTCCAAGAATTGCCAGAGCACCTCTCTCAGGACTTTACCATATTCTTTCTCTAGGTCATCAATGAACATCATGTGCAAGTCCTTCTTCATCTCCCTGTACCGCTCCATCAATCTCCTCACAATGTGAATGGCTTCCATAGTCGAATGCCTCAGCAAGAAATCGAACTGGTTCTCAGAGATGGATACACTGGTCCTCACTCTCAATTCAACCACCCTCTTCCAAACTTTAACAGTATGGCTTAGCAGCTTAATCCCCTATAATTATTGCAACTTTGGATATCGCCCTTGTGTTTATACATAGGAATCATCGTACTCTACCTCCATTCATAGGTTATGTTCTTCGTCCTAAAAATGACGTTGAATGGCCTAGTAAGCCACTCCAAACCTGCCCTACCCGCGTTCTCCCAAAAATCCATAGGTATTCTTATCTGGCTTGGTAGATCAACCCATGTGCATCTTACGCATAGTCCCCTCGACCTCCTCTATTTTATGTTCCTAAAACACCCGGAATCTGAGCACATCTCGGAGTGCTCCAAGTATCACAACATAATGTCCCTTTAACCCTCTACGTTCAGGAGTTTATGAAAATATGTCTTCCATCTTCGTCTAATTTGAGCCTCTTCCATCAAAACTCTACCTTCCTCATCTTTGATACACTTAACTTGATCCAAATCGTAGGCCTTCCTCTCTCTCACCTTGGCTAGCATGTATAGCTTCTTGTCCCTGCTTTTGTCCCCAAGCTCTTCATACAAATGCCCAAATACCGTAGCCTTTGCTGCATTAACCGCTAACTTCACCTCCTTCTTAGCCCTCCTATACCCTGAATAACTAGGGATTCTAGTCTATTCTATGTCCTTTTTTGCTTGAGTGTTGGAATAAAATGTGTATAAATATTCCTAAAAGCTAACTTGTTGTGCTTGTTTGCAGTGCTTGGTCAAAAGAAGACAAGGATGTCGTAACCAGCTCAAAAAGGAGTGAAATCTGCACAAGTGCAAAGCCAAGTCAAAGCAGCTACATCGAAAAATCCACCACAGCCGTAGAAGGCCCACTACGACCATGATCCTTTTATTGCGGTCTGCGGTGGCGAGAATCAAAAAGATGATATCTAAGGATTTTTAAGTCACCGGTCCGTGGTGATTTTATGTGATCGCGATACCCTTACCGCAACAGCGGTCCTTTTATTGCGGTGTGCAAAGAAGAGATTCAGAGAGCCTGGAGTCTGAGAAAAAGCTAAAGGCCGCGATCCGCGGTTGATTTACCAAGGCCGAGGTAGCCTCACCACTACAATGGTCTATTTACTGCGGTCCGCTGTACCTCCGTCAGGGGCATTTTTGTCCGAAGAATTTAGCTGTGTATAAATACAACTTTTTCAGATTTTTGGTCATCTTACTGTAGCTAAGCACGTGAATGCCAACATTTACCTATTTTGAGTAATCTATCTTGTAATAATTACAATTTATGGATTATTCTTCATCTCAATATATGATTTCTTCTTCAATTATGAGTAGCTAAGCCCATTAGCTAGGGGTGTGACTCAACTCTAGTGTGGGTATTTAATGGGTCTTTCATTTTATGGATTAGATGTTTATGAGTAATTGATATTTTTCCTGATTTATGCTTTCTATGTTGAATTAGTGGTTGCAAACACTAATTTGTGCCTTTTTGACTTAGGCTCTTCTTGAGAAAGAGTGCTTAAGGCTATGAAATTCAGGACAACAAGGAATTAGGGTGTATTCAATAGATTGATAGCCCCAATTAAAGAGATAAACCTAGAGATAGTAATACCCGACTTGAGCCAAAATTGCTTGCACAAATGGAACACCCAAATTGGGCTTGAGAAAGCTGTTTAGGGCAAAGTCACTCTTACTATCGAGAGATGTAGAGCGAGTAGCTTCGTGCATTGGCTAGATGACGATCCTAAATATAACATTATTGTCCTAAGTTTTAGATCATGTTAGATACTTGGATAAGAGTAAGTCACTTCCCTAGTACCTTTTACCACTATACTACAAAAATATCTACTTAGTTCAATTTCATGCATCATTAGTATAAAAATTAGAAGTAAAAAACAAACAAGAATGATTGGAAGTGCAATCAAAAGCATTACACATTGCTAGATTTGATAGAAATCCAACTCCAAACATTATATTAGCTCCCTGTGGATTCAATCCCGACCTTCTGGGGTAAAAGATGCATCGACCAATCTTGCCACTTTATAGTGGTGTAGGTTGGACCCGATAACTTTTTGGCGCCGTTGCCGGGGAGCTAAATGGTTTTGTATCTATCTAAATAGTTTTGTGTCTTGTTTTTATTTCCTTCTGTGATACTAACTTTTGTATGTGGCCGATTCAGGTACAACAAAAATGGCAAACAATGCTTCTCTTGGAGATCTTCCATTGGGGGAGGAGGTTGATGATAATGGTGAGGATGAGGTACCTCTAGTATCTTAAGGACAACGAAGAGGCCGACATGCCAATGACAATATTCCAGACCCTCCCCCACTACCTCCAAGAGCTATACATAGGGTGCTTCAAAACTAAGGCTACACCTGTGCAATTGTCCCACCACAGACCCGGGGGGAGGGGGGGGCACAATTTTCAAATTACAAATGTATTGTTGACGTTATTGGAGCAGCGATGGTACTTCACAAGTGCTCCCCATTAGGATGCGTACAAACATCTTAAAGGCTTCGTTGATACCTGTTTTGGTAGCACGCAAACGAATGTGTCAGAGGATGCATTGCAGTTGAGGTTATTCCCTTTCTCACTTCGAGGGAAAGCATTGGACTGGCTAGAGAGACTTCCCAACCATACCATCCATACATGGTATGAGTTGGCGGACAAGTTCATAGCAAAGTTTTTCTTGCCAGATCACATAACGACTTTGAGAGATGAGATCCTGGCGTTCAAACAGGAGCCCAATGAACCACTTCATAAAATATGGGAGAGATACCAGACTATGGTGAAAGAATGTCCAAACAATGATATGACCAAGACAATAATACAACAGACATTCTACCATGGTATTAACAAAACAAATCAGTGTATAGTGAACTAACTCGCCGGGGGCAATTTCATGAACACACGGTATAATCAGGCTTGTGAGATATTGGACGAGATGGCGAACACTTCCTTAGCTTGGCAAAGTTGAGCTAATGTGCCATAGGGTTATCCCACGGTTGTTCACTTGCATAAAGACCTCCATGACCATGGTCAAGCAATAACGGAGCTAACAACAACAATGCACCAGTTAGCAAAGGCACAATTACAACATGTTCAAGAACCACAACAAGTAAATGTTATGGGAGATGTCAACATGTTGGTCAACAAAATGAGACAAAGAGGTCAAAAAAGCCAAGGGAATCCAGATCAATATGACCATGATAGTGGTAGGTTCAACCAATATGAGGGATATGACGAGCAGAATGAAGAAGTCCAGTACGTGAACAATTATGAAGGCCAATAGGGCAATACTTCTAACCAACAACAATGGAGATCCCAAGGCAATTGGGGAAAATAACAAAAATGGAATAGAAAGTGGGGGAACAACAACCAAAATCAAAATTAGGGAAATCAGAAAAACCATGGCAACTGGAGTGGCAACAATAACAATTGGGGCGGAAACAACAATCAGGGTGGTTGGAACAATGGCAATCAAGGAAATAGGGGGCAAGGCTTTCAAAGGCCCCCGATGTATCAACAACTAAATAACCTACCCCTTTTTCTATCCCAAGGTCCTAGCTCATCAAATAATGAAATGGGTAGGATAGAAATGATGTTTGAGCAGATGATGAAAAAGAACGCCGACTTTGATGCCCAGTTGGGATCCACAATACTTCAATCAGAAACTTGGAGGTTCAACTTGGACAAATCTCACAATCCTTGAATACTCGCCCTAAGGGGGCTCTACCTAGTGATACGGTAGTCAACCTGAAGTGTGGGAATAATATCAGGCATGCAATGGCGGTAACTATAAGAAGCGGTCGAGGTGGTGATGTGAATGCCTCCAAACAAAAGGAAATTTTGGGTGATGAAGTTGAGTTGCAAGAGGATGATATCCCTTTAGTTGTTGAGAATGTGAATGATGAGAACTTGAATAAGGAAGTGAGGATTGATATCTAGGCTAACGAGGTGGAAACTCAAGAAGACGTAAACCCGTCTAGGGAACACGTAATGGACATACCAGAAATGGTAGTGCCAAAGGATAAGGCTCCCTTGCCAAGGTCTCCTCTACCTTAACCTCAAAGGCTTGCGAAGTAGAAAAATGAGAATCAGTTTAAGAAATTTATTGACATGATGAAGAGCTTATCAATCAATGTCCATTTGATGGAGGCTCTCGAACAAATGCCGGGTTACGGCAAGTTCATGAAGGACTTGGTGATAAAGAAGAGATACATGGATTGTGAGACCATCAACATAACTCACCAAGTTAGTGCAATTGTGCACTCGATGGCTCTAAATCTAAAACATCCTGATGCTTTCACAATCCTTTGCACTATTAGGAGTGCAAACTTTGCAAAGGCACTATATGACTGGGGAGGAAGCATCAATTTGATGCCTTACTCCATGTTCAAAACTTAAGGTATCGGGAAATTGAGAGCGACTTCAATGAGATTGAAAATGGTGGATAGAACGATGGAGATGCGGCTTGGTATTATTGATGATGTACTTTTTTGGGTGGATAAATTTATCTTACCTGCTGATTTTGTGATTCTCGACTATGAGATCGATTATGAGGTGCCTACAATTTTGGGAAGACCTTTCCTTGCAACTGGGAAGGTATTGGTTAATGTGGAAGTAGGGGAACTCACCTTCCGAGTGGGTGATGAAAAAGTGGTCTTTCATGTGTGCAAATTAATGAAGCAGCCAAAATAGTAAGGAAGTGTGATCTTTTGTGGATCTTGTCACGGAGGTGATCGTTGATGATACTAGTGCCATGATCAATATGGAGGATCCTCTAGAAGTGGTATTGGTGAACCTTGATGTCAATGAGGATGAATAAATGGTGGAGTATGTCAATGCTTTACATGTTATGGCTCTTTCTGGATCTTGAGAACAGAAAAACTCCCCCAACAAAGCCCTCAATTGAGGAACCTCCCATTTTGGAGTTGAAGCCTTTGCCTCCACATCTCAGGTATGAATTCGTAGGCTCTAGTTCAACTTTGCCAGTTATTCTTTCCTTTTATCCTACTAACATACAGGTAGATGCCACATTGGCAGTGCTCCAAATATGGAAGAAGGCAATTGAATGGACTCTAGCTGATATCCGGGGATAAGCCCCGCCTTTTGCATGCACAAGATTATACTTGAAGATGATGCCAAGCTTTTCGTGGAACATCAAAGGAGGTTGAATGAGGCAATGCAAGAGGTTGTCAAAAAGGAGGTGATCAAGTGGTTGGATGCAAGGGTTGTGTGCCCTATCTGGGATAGCTTTTGGCCTTCGCCGGTGCAATGTTTGCCGAAGAAGGGTGGTATGACTGTGGTTACCAATGCACAAAATAAGTTGATTCCTACAAGGACTATCACCAGATGGAGGGTGTGCATGGACTACCGCAAGCTGAATAAAGTGACACGCAAGGATCACTTTCCATTGCTAGGGTGCTTTCTACTGTTTCTTGGATGGGTACTCTGGGTACAACAAAATTTTGATTACACCGGAAGATCAAGAGAAAACTACCTTCACATGTCTGTATGGCACCTTTGCCTTTTCTAGGATGCATTTAGTTTGTGCAATGCACCGGCTACATTCCAACTGTGTATATGGCCATATTTACCAACATGGTGGAGGACATCTTGGAAGTGTTCATGGATGATTTCAGTGTCGTGGGTTACTCTTTTGATGAATGTTTGAAGAATCTTTACAAGGTGTTGGCCCGATGTGAAGAGACCAATCTTGTGCTTAACTGGAAAAAATGTCACTTTATGGTCGAGGAGGGGATTGTTCTTGGCCATAATATCTCGAAGCACGGTATAAAGGTGGATAAGGCTAAAATTGAAATGATTTCAAGGCTTCCTCCTCCTACATCAGTCAAGGGGGGTTAGGAGTTTTCTAGGGCATGTAGGGTTCTACCGAAGATTCATCAAAGACTTTTCTAAGGTAGTGAATTATTTGTGCAATCTATTGGAGAAGGATGCCAAGTTCGTGTTTAATGAAGGATGTATGCAAGCTTTTGAGCTTCGCAAGTACAAATTCACAACCACTCCCATTATTACCACACCCAATTGGAGCTTACCTTTTGAGATCATGTGTGACACAAGCAATGTTGCAGTATGAGCAGTTTTCATTCAAAGAGTGAATAAGATGTTTTACCCCGTGTATTATGCAAGCAAAATAATGAATGATGCTCAAGTGAACTACACGGTGATGGAAACAAATTGTTGGCAATTACGTTCGCAATAGAAAAGTTTAGGCCTTATCTCATGGGTGCCAAGGTGATAGTTCATATTGATCATGCATCACTCCGCTACTTGATGACGAAGAAGGATTCCAAAGCTCGGTTGATGAGATGGGTCTTATTTCAAGAGTTTGATCTTGAGATTGTAGATTGAAAAGGGTGTGGAAACCAAGTGGCGGACCACTTGTTCCGCTTGGAGGAGGAGGGGAGGCCCCGTGATGGCCTCGAAATTAACGAGTCATTAGCTGATGAGCAACTTCTCTCTATATCAGTGAATAGCATTCCTTGGTTTATAGATGTTGCCAATTTCCTTATGACCAGTATTGTTCCATGTGAGCTCTCTTCTAACCAAAGGAAGAATCTCAAACGAGATAGCTTGGACTACTACTAGGATAAGCCTTACTTGTTCAAAATCTGTAATGATGGTGTGATCCGGAGGAGGAGAAATTGAATATTCTGGATGCTTGTCATTCCTCTCCCTACGATGGTCATCATGGTGGGGTGAGGATAGCTTCAAAAGTGCTTAGTTGTGGATTTTACTAGCCTACGTTGTACAAGGATGCAAATGATCTTATAAAGAGGTATGACGAATGTCAAAGAGCGGGTGGAATTTCAAAGAAAGATGAGATGCCTCTCACCGCTATTCTCGAATTTGACATCTTCGATATGTGGGGCATTGATTTCGTGTGGCCATTGATTATGTTTCAAAGTGAGTTGAAGCCGTGGCTTTACCCAACAACGAGGCCCCAAATGTTGTGGCCTTTCTTAAGAAGAGTATCTTTACTCGGTTTGGCACTCCTAGAGCAATCATTAGTGATGGGAGGTCTCATTTTTGCAATAAGGCATTTGACACTTTGCTTGCAAAGTATGGTGTCAATCACAAGGTTTCTACCCCTTACCATGCTCAAGATAGTGGGCAAGTTGAAGTCTCCAACAGGGATATCAAGAGTATATTGTCAAAGACGGTCAATGCAAATTGGATCGGTTGGTCAAAGAAATTGGATAATGCTCTTTAAGCTTATAGGACTGATTACAAGACTCCGATTAGTATGTCTCCATACTGGTTGGTCTTTGGGAAAGCTTGCCATCTACCAGTTGAGTTAGACCACAAGGCTATGTGGGCTTTGAGGAAGTTAAATATTGAATAGGACGTGGCAGCAAATCATCGGGTGGAGCAACTTAATGAACTTGATGAGTTCTGATTTTATACCTACTCCAGTTCATCCTTGTATAAGGACAAGATGAAGTAGATTCATGACAAGTATGATCATGGCAAGGAGTTTATAGTGGGTGATTTGGTTCTTTTTTTCAATTCTGGTTACGGCTGTTTTCGGGAAAGCTTAAAACAAAATGGAGTGGACCTTTTGAGATGGTGCTTGTGACTCCATTTGGTGCTCTTGATTTGAAAAATAAAAATGGTGAGATCTTTAGAGTTAATGGGCATAGACTCAAGCACTATCCTGGTAAGTTTGATGATAGCCACATGGTGGAACTAATCCATCTCAAGTGATTGATGGTAACATGTGCCATGCCGCGACGTTAAATCAAGCGCTTCTTGGGAGGCAACCAATGTGTTTTTCTTTGATTTTCTTCTTAGTATAGGATTTGTTTTTGAAATAACTGGTTGTGTGATGTGTTTAGGGATGTTTGATGCAGTGCAAGATTTATCTTGAAAAAATTGGCACTCTATGAAGTTTCAACCGGTACACATCAGCCCCTCAAGCTCACTCTCAAATCACATAGGTACCCGTACTCACTGTGGGGGTGCAGACTCCGGAGGGGCTCTTACAGCCCAAGCGCTATATCATCATAAGGCCTGAAAGCCTGTGCATATCAACATGAGGCCTGAAAGCCTTCTCACATTACACTCGAGGCCTGAAAGCTTCCTCACATACCACTCGAGGCCTGGAAGCCTCCTCACATACCACTCGAGGCNCTCTCAAATCACATAGGTACCCGTACTCACTGTGGGGGTGCAGACTCCGGAGGGGCTCTTACAGCCCAAGCGCTATATCATCATAAGGCCTGAAAGCCTGTGCATATCAACATGAGGCCTGAAAGCCTTCTCACATTACACTCGAGGCCTGAAAGCCTTCTCACATACCAGTAGAGGCCTGGAAGCCTCCTCACATACCACTCGAGGCGTGGAAGCCTCCTCACATACCACTCGAGGCGTGGAAGCCTTCTCACATACCACTCGAGGCGTGGAAGCCTCCTCACATACCACTCGAGGCCTGAAAGCCTCCTCACATCACTCAACATATCCTCACATATGGCCCTCGGCCTCAATCAGTCTGAAAATAATCATAAGTTCCTTGGGCATCAGTAAAGTGAAGATGCTCAGCTCAAACACTAGTTCAAATATCATTTAAATCCATTTATATATATACCTGGAGATGGATCTTCTCCATGGAGCCGGAATGGCTTTTCCTCGGTGCTAGGTGACTTATAGTCAGTGTTGTATATATTCTGGGATATATCTTCCCTGGGCCGTATGTGCCATATACAGTACTGAGTGGTTGAGTATGATGAGTGGAACGTGTGAGATAGTGAGATTGAGTACTCTGAGAGTGTGAGTACATGATCCATCTCTGAAATACATGGAATTGGCTTGCATATACGATATACATGCATAGAGATGCATTTTTCCTCATGTTGTACTGTATCACATCATTCATGAATTTTTACACACATTGGTATGCAAGCATAGAATGGCATTTCACAGGGTTATTTGGAAAGAAAATGAAACATTTTTATTTATTGTGGAAAGGATCTTTCAGAAAAATTACAGTTTTCAAACTATCTCATAATTTTTTGATGATTTCGATAAATGATTTGGGTTTTCACTAATATTCTTGAAAATCGAAACTATTTTCGAAAAACTGCACAAAAGCTGAACGTTTTTACCTCTGAGAATATTTCCTTGTTTATATGCTCTATGTTGTACGAATTGTTGTTGATTATTTGTGTTGGACCTGACCTATGTTCCAGATCTTCACTACTTTCAATCTAAGTTTAGGCTTGTTACTTTTAAGTACATGCAGTCGGTTATACTCATACTACACTTCCTGCAAATTGTGTGCAGACTTGGGATGCGATGTTATTGAGTTCGGTGGGAGCTGAATTGGAAGATATCCTGCGTTTCGGTTGTGGCTGCTTCTTGTTCATGGTAGCCATAGATTTATAAAACTTTGTTATGTACTTCAAATAGAAGATGTATTTTTTTTTATATCAGCTTTGTAAACTCTATTCTTAGAAGCTCATGATTTGTACTACCAGTCCTTGAAAAATGTAAAAGATTCAGAAAATTTCCTTTATTTAATTGTTAATAAATATTATGGAAATTGAATAGTTAGAAGTTGGCTTACATTAGCGGGTTGGGTTAGGTGCCATCACGACTAGTGAATTTTGGATCGTGATAGTATATCTCTCTTGAGATTCTCTCATCTAAAAGTATCCTTATATCTATCTCTTGGGATTCTCTCTCACCTAACATATATCTAGTCATATTAGTTCTTCCCCAATTTCTCCATTAAAAGGATTCAATTATATCCCAATATCCCAAGCCTCTTATATTATTATTAATATGTATCTGATGCATGCTAATAATTAATATAATATATAAGATATAATATATTATATAATTTAAAGCAATGTGAAAATGGTATATAAGTACACAATATAATATATCTTCATTGTATTATATCACTTTTAGATTTTGGATGTAATCATTGAGAAAAAAAATCTGATGTAATTGTTAATATATATCGTATACTATTATATAATACAAACTTATATGATATTGATATAGTATGTAATACAACATACCTTCATTGTATAATATCCCTTTAATTTATGTGATATATATTACTAATAAATATAGTACACAATATATTATAAAATATAAATATTTATGAAATTGGTATATAATATATAATACATCACCTTTTTGGGTGGTTTTATTTGAAGAACATTTCCCTTACAGAAGAAGAAGAAATTGATATATAATGAGTTATTTGTTGAGAAGTGTTGAAGGATAATATAAATAGAAAGGCGATGGAGAATTTTTAGAGACCAAGATGGAGATCGAAATAGTAATAATCTAAAGGGTTTATAGTGAATATGTAAATTTAACAAAATGAAAAATTTGTAGGCATTAATTATGGGATGGGATGAGAAATGAGATATGTTACAATTTTGCATTTCTTTTTTATAAGGATTCTACCATATGTTAGGATTACGCGAGGTGACGAGTGCATACATGTGCTAATTGTTTAAAATCTGATTTCTACTGAACCATAATCTGTTACATCTTAAATGAGTCATCCCAACATGTGTAGTTATCCTGTTTTGCCTAATATCATATGTCTACGTGTCTTAAATGCTTATTTGAAATCTGTGCAACATGCTTAGTTGAATTCTTGCTTTTTTCTTGATTCATATTTAGTCTTAGATTGTAGGATTTCTTGTTGTTAATGGTTGTTTTCATCGGTTTCGAGTTGTGAGTTTACTTTTGGGACTACGATGCGGTACCTCGGGAGACTTCTGTTGCATATTTACTTTTGGGACTATGAGGAGGTACCTCGGGAGATCCCTATTGCATATTTACTTTTGGGACTAAGAGGCGGTACCTCGAGAGATCCCATATTAAGCATTTACTTTTAGGACTACGAGGCGGAACCTCAGGAGCGTCCTGTTGTTTACCTCTTATTTGCTGTGTAGTTTCCTTTTCTGTGTTCCTCGTTGTTAAATTCTTAGTCTTTCATTATATAACTATATCTTTTACTTTAATTATTATATCCCAGTAGGGCTCTGGCCTGACCTTGTCACTACTCTACCCGAGGTTAGGCTTGGCACTTACTGGGTACCATTGTGGTATACTCATGCTACTCTTATGCACATGTTTGTGTGTAGACCTAGGTAACTCCTACCAGCCCCGCTATCAGTAGAGAGTCGTGCTACTGCTACAGAGACTTCAAGGTATATCTTCCAGTGTTCGTAGACCTCAGAGTCCCCCCATCTTTTTATGTCGTTTCTTCTTTATTTTTCCTAGATATTGATATATAGAAACAGTTAGGACAATTCCTTCTAGCTTATGACTTGTGACTACCGAGACTTTGGGAGATGTTTATACTCAGAGTTGTTGGTTTTACTTGCATATGTTGAGCGACATTTTTATATATATATATATATATATATATATATATATATATATATATATATATATATATATGTTGCTAAGGTTTAGCCATTATTTCTGTTATTCCGCTTACCTAGTCTTAAAGACTAGGTGCCGTCACGATATCTTACGGATAGAGATTTGGGTCATGACAAGTTGGTGTCAGAGCTCTACGTTCATAGGTGTTATCAGTCACAAGTAGGTTTAGTAGAGTCTCACGAATTGGTACGGAGACGTCTGTACTTATATTCGGGAGACTATGTAACAGTTAGGAAAATGTCACTTCTTTGATTCCTTGTCGTGCGAAATTGTTGACTCCGGAATTCTAAACTTTTGTCTTCTATTCTCTCACAGATGGTGAGGACACGTACATCCGGATTTGATGACGAGGCACCCGAGCACCCTGCTAGAGCAACGAGAGGCCTGGGTAGAGGTCGAGGACGTTTGTGTGGTACAACTAGAGCCCCGTACTAGATGCTAGAGAGGAGCCACCAGTAGCTCCAGTTGGAGCGTAGGAACCTGAGATGCCTGTTATTACATCAGCTCTTCAGGAGACCCTTGCACAGTTCCTGAGCATGTTCAATATTCTAGCTCGGGTAGGGTTGATTCCACTTGCTCCTGCCATATCTTAGGCCGGGGGAGAAGCACAGACTCCCGCCGCCCGCACCCCAGAGCACAGACTCACAGGTTCAAGTTGACTAGGTTCCAGAGGTCATAACAGTGCAGGCGGTATCCCCAATTCGGCCTAAGGGTAGGGCAACAGTTTCTAAGGAGGAGCATCTCAGGATCAAGCGGTACAAGAAGTATAACCCTCCTAATTTTAGTGGCTTGGCATCAGAGCACGCCTAGGGTTTTCTTGAGTAGTGTCATCGTATCCTCTGTACTATGGTGTACCGGAGTCGAGTGGGGTTTATTTCACTACGTTCTGGCTTAGAAGAGAGGCCTATTAGTGGTTATAGACGTAGTATCTGAATGCAGAAACTTGCGTTAAACCTCACAAACATGGTATCTAAATGCAGAACTCATTTTTGTTTAAAACCTATAGGCATGGTATCTCATGCAGAAATTGTTTTTAAACCTTATAAACATGGTATCTAAAATGTAAAACTTGTTTTAAACCTATAGACATGATATCTAAAATGCAGTTTGAATTATGCAGAATGACATTAGAGCAGTCCTATGGGCATGATTTCTAGGTGGAGTTGAATATGCAGAATTATAACAGTCCTATAGGCATGGTCTCTATATATGGTTGAATATGCAGAATTTAGAGCATCCCTATAGATATGATTTCTAGGTAAAATTTGAATATGTGGAAATTGAAACACCCTATAGGCATGATTTCTACCGTTGCATGCATAGTTACCCACCCCTGTTTCACTAGCCAGCCCCAAATGTTTATTATACTTATTACAACCCAGAAATAAATTACATCAGAAAAGTACAACCAAAGGAAAGCCTGATTCTGACTTCCTGCCTGAATTATGAGATAGACCAACTCAAATTGATCCAAAGACTTTCTCCAATTTGAGTGTGTCAAAGTTTTCTAAGAGCCTCAATGGGACTCCGGGCAGAGCTCACACCCAAATTGTATTACCGAAATAAGGACAAGTACAGTGTGGAAGGGCCAGCCCTCAAGTGTTCAAGTTCAGAGGGAGCTCAATGGGTCTTAAGGCAAGGCTCACAAGAGGGGGGAGAACTTAAGTCTAGCAGAGAGTACAAGTGCAGAAACAGAACTTTAAGAACTAAGGAAGTAAAGAAGGGGAAAGAGGTTCTACGAAACAACCATAAACAAGTCATACAAAGGGTTTAGGGGTGGGGGAAATTGCCAAAGAGCCTATGTACTTAGGCATTAGCTAATTCTAGGCATACACAACAATATGGAGTGTTGTTATGCTTACAAAACCAATCAGAATACACAACATATAATGGCAACATAGAAGTTATGATCCCAAGGGATCAAGTTTGAATCATAGACAACAATACTTAATACTATCATGCCTCAAACAAACCATCAATATCAAACACATTTAGGATGTATAATAGATGCAGAACATGTAGAAAGAAATTACAACATGCTAAAATAAGTACCGAACTAAAAACTAGAAGTAGGCAAAGAAAAAGGTAAAAATACTAAGTAAACATATTGTTGTGATGCAGAAAATCTAAATCAGGACACACCAGTTCAAAGAGCAAAATATAGTAAATGCAAGTAGTAGGGCTTGAAAGCAGGCCACAATAGAAATAGTAAAGCAGGAGCGAATGTTTTTCAGTGTAAGTGATTTTAAGAACTCAGAGTGTTCGTCTGTGTGTCAATTAAAGAGCAGGGTATTTATAGTTTGAAAATAGGTAGAAAATCAGGCAAGGATCATAGTTTAGTAGTAATTATGGAACTATGTACCAATTAAAATCAATCAGTATAAGGACTTCCTTTAATTAAGGAGTTCAAACTAAACGGTAGTGGACAGAAAACTTTTAAGGAAAGAAATCAATTAAGAATGTTGTGCAAAGTAGACAATTATGGGTAAATATTTAACGGTTTAATTAAGGGAAGAATCTTTGAAATACTCAGTTAACCAGATAAGATAATATACACAATAAACACATAGTAAATCAAGGAGTTAGGGATTTAAAATTACTGGTTCATGAATAAAAAAAAACCTAGTCAGAAATAGGAGAATCGAAAGGCTAAGAAAAGCTTTCAAATCAACCCAAGAAACAGGGAAATCAGTAAACAAGGAAAAAATCAATCAAACTTACACGAGGAGGTCTGAAATTAGTCCATAATTAAGGGTTATTTTGAGAGGGAAATTTAGCCCTATAAAGAGTGCATAAACATTAAGCATGCAAGGCTAAATCTATGACAAAGAGAAGTGTCATGTAATCACAAAATCAATAAGTAGTGGACTATAGGAACACGGTAGTGACCTCAGTAACAGAGAAGAGGGAGTATCAAATATCATGAAAAAGGGGTCAAGTAAAAGATCTTATAGAGTTTAGCAGGAAGTCAGAATCATATAAATAAACAAAGTTGAAACAAAGATTTCGAAACTTAGTTGAGCAGTAGATGAAAACAACTTCAGAAACTCGAATAGGTCCAAAGAGATTAGGGTTTTGAAACCAAACAAGTTCAGCGATGAGGAACAAGCAAATAACATAGCAAATAGTCTCTAAACTCGAATGAAACCCCCAAATTTTAGGCTTTTCACTATCAATCGAGTATGGATACGAAAGACAATAGAATCAGGCAAAAATATCAACAAAGAAAATAAAAATCAGAAACCTTACGAAACAACTAAGACTTTAACATGCACACTCCAGTAGAAGAACAATATAAAGAAACACGGTAGAACATGCTAAAGATCAGAGAAACTTCTAAATAACTTAACCAAACCCTAAAATCGAAAAAGCTAAAGGTTCTGAAGGTAAATTTTTGAAAGAAACTTTGAGAAATGTTTAAAATCTTAGAGAAAATACAGATCCACAACGGATCTAAAAGAATCAAAAGATCCTCGAAGGTTAGGGTTTCAGAAGAACCCAAATGGTGAGAAAGTCTTGGAAAGTCATTAATCTTAGTAGGAAAAGTCAAGATCAGGCTTGAATAGCCATGGCTGGCCAGAGCAAGGTCGAAGATGACCGGAGACAGTATAGCATTGGAATAGACCAAGGTCTAGACCAAACTTTCTCAAGGTCTGGTCTTAAAAACATGATACTCGAACATATAGGAGTCATAGGAGGCAGGTACAGGCCTTCAATGGCTTTGGAGGCCATGGGTTTGGTCGATTTTGGGGTGGTGATTAAAGGTGGAGGCTAGGGTTTCTGAGAGAGAATTAGGAGATGGGGAATTCAAATGCGGCTACAGGTGAGAAGTGATTAGGGTTTGGGGTAGTTGGGAATTAAAAAAAAGGAAAGGGCTGCTGTGAGCTGTTGATCTAGACGATAAACGACTAGGATTAAAAAGGGAATCCAAGCGGCTTATTTAAAGGGGTTATGGGTCGGGTAGATTAGGATTTGGGTCAGGGTAATTGGGCCTCAGGCTGGGTTTAATTGGGGTGCCAAATCCAGCCAAAATTGAAATAAAAATGGGCTAACATTTAAATAGCCACTTTCCATTATTTATTTTATAAAAAATAGTAAAATAATTTCTAGAAATAAATTAAAAGTACTAAAATGATTAATAATACATATTTATTAAATTAAAAACATTGGAGTTAATTTTGTAATTATAAACACAATTAAACCTTAAAAGAGGCTAATATTGCAATTATATACAATTTAACTTTTTAAAATACTAAATAAACTTGTAAAAATATGTAAAAATTGTGTTAGATATATTTTATTGTAAATATAATAATCCAATAAATGAATCACCAAAATGATAATTTAGGGGTAATTATTGGGTTTTTCCTTGATAAAATAGGGCAATAAATTGATTTAAAAATATTTAAAAATTAAGGAAAAATAATAAAACCTTGGGACATGCTTATATATGCATATACAATCTATCTGGAAATTATTTTGCATATTAAAAATATACAGGAAAAAATTGGATATCAACAACTGCCCCTCTTTACCCGGGAAGGATGAAAGAGTTGTCGGGTAAAGATATGATGGCCAATTTGACCGAACAAAATGATTTGAGGGGAATTAGGTCGTGCTCTAGTTTCTGAGCTGCCTACATATCCCTGGTCTTATAGGAATCACGCCATATGTAGTTCAGGATCCGTCGGCGGAGTATGCCGATGGAGACTTTCAAGAACGGACGCAATATCTAGGACGAGGTGAATGGTTGAAGTCTGATAGGGCAGTGGGAACTGGAGCGGGATCGCTCCTGTCGAGATGGTTGTTGCTCGCCGGTTCACCTACAAATAAGTAACACAAGCATATATTGTGCGTAAATTTAAACATGATGCAAATTTTCGTCGGACCATGAATGTTGTCTTTGGACGGTTACGATGATATCTTTAGACCATGATGTCCTGGTCCATCAAGCTATCGACGCTCCCTTTTTCTCTAAAAGCGAAATCGGGTTTACGACATGCGGGAAGACAACTCTATTCCCGTGTAGGAATTGGGTTTTTTGAATTGAAGAGTCGCCACCTAATGATTAAGTGCATTATGACACTATTGGTTTTGAGTTGGAAAACCAGAGTTTGGGTAAGGGCTAGAAATTATCTCGAGGGGAAGGTGTTAGGCACCCCTCAAGATCCACTAGTGTGGTTCCCGGCCATGCTATAATTGTGACTTTTCATATGAATAAATAAACATACAAAAACAGCTTTCACGTGATGATTGCATACAAAGGGAAGAGTAGAATTTAAATAAACATGCTAAATTTTGGGAATAGTCGATTTCATAATTATTTAAGGGATATATAAGTACAGAAAATAGGGGTCAAATAATTGATTCAAATAATGAAACACCGAATGGAATGGGGCGAAAATTTGGAAACAGAACAGTACTAGAAATTGTATCACCAAAAAAGATTTTGAATAATTAAAGACGGGGTTTAAAAGAATTGAAAATTTGATAGTTTTTGGAAAGAATTCTGAAAAAAAAGAAGTAAACACATAAGAGGGAGGGGGTCCTAGGTTTATAACTAACATGGATCACCCCACGCAACACCCGGTAGCCATTTATACACGTGGTGTTATCGCGTGATCATCATATCCATGTCTACCCTTTCTCACCCCATTAAGGTATTAAGCGCGAATTGGTCTCGATTATTATTGCGTGCTATTACCCATCCCATTCCTATCAGTCTCGGAGGTGTACATGATTACTAATCCTAAAGGGAAGGGAATTTGGCTTTTCAGAGTTTTTAAAAGGTTAAAATACTAAGGCGTCAGGCAAAACACATGAAAGCAGTTATGGGAATACAAACACTTAACGCTCAGATAAACCTCTTTTAATCACAGAAAATCATGTAGCTTAGCACGTCTTACATATACTGATTAGGTCAAAATTTATACTTAGCGTTAGGCAGACTGGTTCATTACATATTTTCAGGCAAGATATTCATATTAGGCTCACCTGGCTGCAACTTATCGAAGGCCAATGTAATTACTTAACTACGTATTTATTTGCCTACGTGATGACCTATAGGGATGGCATCTACAAGTTTGGGAAAACGATGCATACTAATTTAAGAAAACGTTGTCAGCTATTTAAAAGAGAACGCGTTTCAGCAAGAGACCATGGATTTTATAACTGGTAATTCATTATTACCACAGGTCTTAGATTTATAACAAGCAAGGCGATTCAGATTTGATTAATTCCTATAGGCATGCTTTCTATATCGTTTGTCGGCTTTAGAACACATTTGAAGATATAATAAAAGTGCAGAAACCCTATAGGCATGACATCTAAATGCTGGATTTTGCATGGACATGACATCTGATCGCTTTATTTGTTTATTAAGCCCTATAAATGTTTTCCTAGCAAGAAGTGGATATGCAAGAATCAGAAAGACCTATAGCCATATTTTCTACATGCAAAAATCCTATAGACATGGTATCTATATGAGAACGTGCTGAAATTAAAATTCTATAAATAGGTTATCTATATGATAACATGCTAAAATTAAAGAAACCCTATAGGCAGGTTTTCTAGATGAGATTATGCTAAAATTAAAGAAATCCTATAGGTAGGTTTTCTACATGAAAACATGCTAAAATTAAAGTAATCCTATAGGCATGTTTTCTACATGAGAACATGCTAAAATTAAAGAAATCCTATAGGTAAGTTTTCTACATGAGAACATGCTAAAATTAAAGAAATCCTATAGGCAAATTTTCTACCCCTTTTGCATACATGTTACCCTTCCCTTTTCACTAATCACCCCAGAGATTATTACAGAGTTTTATTACAGACCAAAATGATTTGAAAAGAAATCAGAAATAATATTACAATCAGAACTCCTAAGCTGCATCCAAGGAGCCTAATTCAAACTCCAAGTCTAATAATATGGTATAAGCCAACTGCCAGGATTATGTTCCAAAGCCTTTCTCTTACCAAGGGTGTGTCAAAGTTCCAAGGAGTTTCAGGAACTCCAGGCAATGTTCACACCCCAGGTATCATTGCAAAACATTGGATTAGGGTGCAGTGTGGAAGAGCCAGCCCTCCAATGTCCAAGTTCAGAGGGAACTCAAGGTCCCAAAGCAAGGCTCATTAGACGGGGGCAGAACTTAGAGTCTAGGAACAAGTGTAAGTGCAATGGAGGGGTTTAAGGGATGCCAAGGAAGGTTGGTGGTCATGCCCAGCAACATATAATGCTGGCACATCCCTGACCAGCCCACTAGCCAAGTATTGGAGAGTCCAGGACCTATTGAAGGTCAAATCATGGCCTAGGCAGTAATTGGGATACTGTCAGGCCAAGGTTTCAACTCAGCATATAAAGAGGGGAGTTAAGGGGTAAGGATTTTCTTGAAAGCAGAAGCAAAGAGAACAAAGAAATACTTAGCATCAACAGAAGAATGAGACTATAAAAATAAACACATAGGGATGAGACAAAAATTTAAATAAAAAGAGGCATACCAATTTTCAGAAAGCTAAGCAAGTAGGGAGAAGCAGTAGAATTAGGGAAGCCAAGTTGCGATCAAGAAGCACTAGGGTGAGTTTAGAAGAGAGTTGCGGTGATTGCAAATCGTGTCATAAAAAAAGAATTGCCAAGTATTTATAATGCAGGAAAGAAGCAGAAACATGCAAAATATCAATCACACAAAGTTCCCTTTTAATTAGGGGTTCTTTCAAACGGGCAAAAGTAAATAAGGAAAGAATTTGATCAAGAATTTTCCAAAGTAGTACAAAGAGGGTAAGTGCATAAGAGTTATTTAAGGCAAAATCCAGTGGTACACGGTTTATGACAAATAAGGAAAGGGAATCAATCAGACAGTCAGTAAAAATAAAATTGCAGGCTTTGTTCGAATGAACCAAGTCCAGAAAAGAGAAGAAGAGGTTTTACTTAAGGAAAATCAAATAACAGTCAATCAGCATTACTAGGAGAATTTGAAATCAATCAATAATTGGCAAGATTTTTGAAAGAAGAAATTCTCATATATAAAGCACATGAATATCAAACAAAAAGGAGTTGTCATGTTGATTAGAAAATACTATCATAGAAAAGTTCAGAGTTATAAACAAATAGTTTCCAGTCCAATTATAAACTCAGAATGACTCTGAGAGTTCAGGGTTTCAAAGCAGAACCCTAGTCCAAACATCAAATCAAACTCGCCAAAGAAAACCCCCAAATCCTAGGGTTTTTCAATTTGAATCAGATGCAGAGACAAGAAGACAAATAACAAGCCCAAAGGTCTCTTTTAAAGATTTAAACAGGTAAAATAGCAGGTTTGAAACAAACATAGTGAAAAACTAACATAAAGGCCCTGGTTTAAGAGAAACTTGAAACTTAAACAAGTTCAGAAGACAAAGAGGCAGCACAAAATTAAAAACAGTAGATGAAACATGTTTAAAATTCAAACAAGGTCCAGTAAAGGCGAATAAAGAACCAAGAGCTTAGTGGAAACTATAGTAAAGAACACATAAGATAAACGTGTAAAAACATGAAATAGAAACCAGTAGAAAGAAGAATGGAGCATAATAGGGACATGCATAATCAAGCAAACATAAGAACATAGGAGAAGAACATGCGAGGTAGATAAACAGGAACACAACAAAGAAAAATTCATACAAAGAAGAGAAGAAAGAGTTAGAGAAACATCTCAAAACTTTTTGGAAACCCTAAATCGAAGCAAAACAGATCTTGAAAGAAAAGATTGTGAAAAACATTTAAAACTTTCAGTAGAACATAGATATAGCATAGATATAAGAAAATAAGTAGAGAAAAACCTCAAACAGCTTAAGGTTTCAAAGAAACCCTAGAAAAATGAGAAAGGCTCGGAAAAGTTAGATCCTGGATCGACGAGGTCAGGAATCAAGCTTCTCGTGCTTGAATACGTCGGAGCATGGTCGGAGAGGCCATAAAACTATAGATCTAAGAAAGTCTGGAGGAGAACCATTGAGGTCAGACCTCTAAGCTTCGAACAAACATGGTCTAATGGCGGAAGGGGGTGAGTACAGGCCACCTATGGCCTGAAAAGCCATGGATTCCGATGGAATTATGATGGAGAAGAGGTCGGAGATGGTTAGGGTTCCGATGAACCTTCAAGAGAGTTTTGAGAGTGGAGAGCATTCAAGGGCGGCGGAGATATGGAAAATGAGGGATTAGGGTAGGTCGTTTGGGTTTAATTATGGAAGGGTAAATTATGGCCGTTGATCTGTATGATCAACGTCCTAGATTTAAAAGGGTAGGTGGGAATCGGGTAGGGCCATTTGGATTGGGTTATGGGTTGGGTCAAATTAAAAATGGGCCGGTCCGGTTGGGGTTAGGATAGGGTCAGTTAAGGGTTAAAATTGAAATGTAAAAGAGGCTGTAATTGAAATAAAATGAGGCTAAATATTAAATAGCAAGTTTTCCCTTTTATTTTATAAAAAATAGTAAAAATGATTTTAAAAGCAAATTAAAAGTACTGAACCAATTAATACCATATAAACATTAATTAAAAAAATATTGGAACTAATTTTACAATTATAAAATACTATTAATCGTAAAATAGGCTATAATTGCAATTATATGTAATTTAGCTTTAAGAATACCAAATAAATTTGTAAAAATATACGAAAATCACATTAAATATATTTTGGTATAAATATAAGAATAAAATAAATTATTAATCAAAAATGGTAATTTTGGGAATAATTATGGGATTTGTATTGCTAAAATAAACAATAAATTGGTTTTAAAAATTCTTAAAATTTTGGAAAAAATACCAAAGCACTTGGGTATGCTTATGTATGCATATATATGTTATTCTGATAGTATTTTGGGTATATAAAATACATAGGGAAAAATTGGGTATCAACAACTGTCCCTCTTTACCCGGGAAGGATGAAAGAGTTGTCGGGTAAAGATATGATGGCCAATTTTGACCGAAAGTAACGATTTGAAAGGTTTTGACCGAGCTCTGGTTTTGATCTACCTACATATCCTTGGTTTCACAGAAATCCGGTCATATGTAGTTCAGGATGCACCGACGGAATGTGCCGATGGACGTTTTAAAGAGACGGACGCAATATTTAGGTTGGGGAAGGGTGGTCCGGGACCGATGGGTTGTGAGAACTGGAGCGGAATTGCTTCTGCCGTAATGTTGTTGCCTGCTGATGTACCTGCAATTGAGTAATACAAGCATATCGTGGGGAAGTTAAACGTGATACAAGTTCCCATTAGACCATGAATGTTGCCTTCAGATGGTTGATATGACGTCCTCAGACAATGACGTCCTAGGCCATGAAGCGCATAATAAAGGATTCGCAGGCTATGAAATGATGTTCTCGGGCTATGACAATGGTGCCTCCGAACCATGATGCCTTTGAATAATGATGTGAAGGATATAAAGCAGGGTCCTCGGGCCATGGCATGGTGTTCTCGGGCTATGAAGATGATGCCTACGAACAATGACGCCCTCGGACGATTTGTCGGTATTTCAGCCTATGAAATGCAGGATTTGGCGATGTTTCAGCCGATGCAAAAAATGTAAATGGCGAGATTTCAGCCGATGTAGCAAAATGTAAATGGCGATATTTTAGCTGACAGGAATTTAAATAAAGCTGGCGATGTTTTAACGATGTAAAAAGCAAAATGGCGATATTTCAGCCAACAAAAATTTAAATAAAGCTGGCGATGTTTCAGCCGATAGAAAACATAAGTATAGGTGATAATGGGGATTTAAACATAACTGGCGATCTTTCAGCCGATGCTAGAATTTAAATGACGTTTGGCGATATTTCAGCCGATTGCAAGACGTAAGTAAAAGGTGGCGATATTTTAGCCATGCAAGAGAGATAAAGTTGCGATACTTCAGCCATGCATGATTTAAATAAAGTCAGTAATCTTCCAGCCATGCAGATAGAGACAATGCTTAGTCTCGGAAGGCAGAATGGTAGCCTTATGCAATGCAATAAAATGCAATATGGAGACAACGCTTAGTCTCAGAAGGCAGAATGGTAGCCTTATGCAATGCAATAAAAATGCAATATGGAGACCACGCTTAGTCTCGGAAGGTAGAAAGGTAGCCTTATGCAATGCAATAAAAATGCAATATGGAGACCACGCTTAGTCTCGGAAGGCAGAAAGGTAGCCTTGTGCAATGCAATAAAAATGCAATATGGAGACCACGCTTAGTCTCGGAAGGCAGAATGGTAGCCTTGTGCAATGCAAGAAATGCAGGATGGAGACAATGCTTAGTCTCGGAAGGCAGAAAGGTAGCCTTATGCAATGCGATAAATAAAGGCGGGAAGTAACGAAATCTCTTAGCTGAGAGCTGATAGATGTCAATTAGTTTGCCCTTGTGGCCGTCGGTGATGTTGTGGGCGAATAGCGATCGATGATGATGGATGGTTTTGGGAATGGTGTTCCTGAAAAATATGAGCTTGTAATCGTGTCTGATGACTCTATGTCTGGGGTGCCCGCATCCAAAGAAAAATCGTGAGTTTTGTAAAGGGGGAAGGTTAGTTCAACTTCCCGTGGACTGCGCTTGTCCTACTTCGCTTTTTCTTTCATTAGGGTAGCATTGCCAAACAAAGCTATTTTGATAGTAGCCATGCATGATTTAGTGAAAATAATAAAAAATAATATGATGTAAATACATAATAGATAAAACGATTTTAGATGAACCGATGACTGCGACACAGTTCAAGATATTGCGACCTCTTTTGCTCCGAAATTTTGAGGGTCCTCCTCAAAATTCTGCCCCAGTTTACTGGGGTAGTGCCTCTGATGGCTGCGCGCGGTGAATGGCGAAGGTCAGCTTTGGAATTTTGAGGGTCCTCCTCAAAATTCTGCCCCAGTTTCAAATGTTGGGGGGGGGGGGGAAAAAAATTTTTTTNGTCAGACGTAGTTCAAATACATCATAGAGGAAATCATAAAGATATACATATACTAGTGCTTGACTGTATCTTAATTGATTGGTTTTGGCCAAACTTCTCCCTCCATTTATGCAAGTATAAGGGCTCCTCCTGTCAGAACTCGGTGAACCATGTATGGCCCCTGCCAGTTGGGAGAGAACTTCCCCTTGGCTTCATTTTGATGCGGGAAAATTTTCTTTAACACCAGCTGCCCCAGTGTGAACTATCTCGGCTTGACTCTTTTGTTGAAGGCTTTGGACTTTCTGTTCTGACAAAGTTGATCGTGGAAAACAACATTCATTTTCTTTCCGTTGATGAGGGCTAATTGCTCATAACGACTCCTCACCCATTCTACGTCGTCGTGCTCAACTTCTTGTATGATCCTTAAGGAAGGAATTTCTACTTCAGCGGGAATGACAACCTTTGTACCGAAAACCAGCATATAGGACGTTGCCCTAGTTGATGTGCGGACTATGGTGCGATACCCTAACAGAGCAAATGATAACTTCTCGTGGCACTATTTGTGCTTCTCTATCATTGTCCTTAATATCTTCTTGATATTCTTATTGGCGGCTTCTACGGCTCCATTCATCTGAGGCCTGTAGGCTGTAGAATTCTTGTGTCTGATTTTGAAAGTCTCACACATAGCTTTCATATAGTCGTTGTTGAGGTTGGAGCCATTATTAGTAATGATTAATTCTGGAATTCCGAATCGACAAATAATATGATCACGGACAAAGTCCGCTACGACTTTCTTAGTCACTGCTCTATACGATGCTGCTTTGATCCATTTGGTGAAATAGTCTATTCCTACTAGGATAAATCTATTTCCGTTGGAAGCGGCAAGCTCAATTGGTCCAATAACATCCATTCCTCAGGCGGCGAAAGGTCATGGTGAGCTTGTTGCATTAAGCTCATTTGGAGGTACCTTTATCATATCTGCATGTATCTGACAGTGGTGGCATTTCCAGACATAGTGGATGCAATCCGTTTCTATAGTCATCCAAAATTAACCAGCCTGGAGTATCTTCTTGGATAGGACAAAACAGTTCATATGTGGGCCGCAGGTCTCAGCATAGATTTCTTCTAGCAACTTAGATGCTTCCTTTGCGTCGACATACCTTAATAATCCCAAATCAGGAGTCCTACTATATAGGATTCCTCCGCTATGAAAGAAGTTGTTGGTTAACCTATAAAGGGTGAACTTCTAAATAGAATTTGCAAGCTCTGGTATTCTCTCTTTGCTAAATATTCCTTGATATCATGAAACCAAGGCTTTCCGTCTGCCTCTTCTTCAGCATGGGCACAATAAGCTGCCTGGTCGTAGATCTTTACTGGAATGGGATCAATGAAGTTTTTGTCTGGATGCTGTATCATGGATGACAGGGTAGCCAATGCATCAACGAATTCATTCTGCATTCTAGGAACATTTTGCAATTCTATATTTGTGAACCTCTTCCTCAATTCCTGCACATGGTGCAGATACAAGAGTATCTTAGAGTTCTTGGTTGACCATTCTTCTCGGACCTGATGTATGAGCAAGTCTGAATCTCCAATCACTAGCAACTCTTGTACGTTTATGTCAATGGCCATCTTGAGCCCTAGGATGCAGGCTTCATATTCGTCCATGTTGTTGGTACACGAAAACCTGAGCTTAGCTGACACCGAATAATGTTGACCGGTTTCGGACACTAGGACTGCTCTTATGCCAACTCCTTTGAAATTTGTTGGTCCATCAAAAAACATTCTCCAGCCATCATAGGATTCTGCAATGTCTTCTCCTATGAATGATACCTCATCGTCAGGAAAATACATTTTCAGGGGTTTGTATTCTCCATCTACGGGATTTTTCGCAAGGTGATCTGCTAGTGCTTGTCCCTTGATTGCTCTCTAAGTCACATAGATAATGCCGAATTCACTCAACAGGATTTTCCATTTGGCTAGTTTTCTAATGGGCACGGGTTTCTGAAAGATGTATTTTAGTAGGTCCATCCTTGATATAAGATATGTAGTATAGGCACAGAAGTAGTGTTTTAGCTTCTGGGCCACCCTAGTTAGAGCACAACAGGGATGCTGTAACAGAGAATATCGGGCTTCATACGAAGTGAACTTCTTGCTGAGATAGTAAATGGCCTGCTCTTTCCTTCCCGTTGCCCTAGGACGCAATCAAAGACATCGTGTAATACTGCGATGTAGAGTAGCAAAGGTCTATCTGGCTCAGACGGGACAAAGACTGGTGGTGTTGATAAGTATTCCTTGATTCTATCAAAAGATTTCTGGAAATCATCAGTCCACTTAGTGGCGGCATCCTTCCTTAACATCTTAAAAATTAGCTCATAGATAACTGTGGATTGTGCTATGAACCAACTGATGTAGTTGAGTCTCCCAAAAGAAACTCATCACGTACTTCTTGTTCTTTGGAGATTGAAGTTCTTGAATAGATTTGACCTTTGATGGGACCAGTTCTATTCCCCGACGGCTCACAATAAACCCAAGCAATTTTTCAGCGAGAACCGCAAATACACACTACGTGAGATTCAGTTTCAGGTTGTACCTACGCAATCTGTTGAAAAGCTTTCTCAAATCCTCCATGTGATCAGTGGCCTTCTTGGAATTGATGATAATGTCATCTATGTACACCTCGATCTCCTTATGCATCATATTATTGAAAATAGTAGTCATAGCCCTCATATAGGTGGCCCCTGAATTCTTTAACCCAAACGGCATCATCTTGTAGCAGTACATTCCCCACGGCATAATGAAAATCTTTTTCTCAGCATCTTCCTCATCCATCCAGATTTGATGATAACCAGCGAAACAATCCACAAATGATTGCAATTCATGCTTAATGGCCCGATTGAGATCCCGGTAGTCGACACATACTCTAACCTTCCCATCCTTCTTTGGTACTAGCATAATGTTAGCTAACCATGTTGGATACTCGACTACCCTGAGAACTTTAGCTTTAACTTTCTTAGTGACTTCTTTCTTGATTTTCATACTCATATCAGGTTTGAACTTTTTGAGATTTTGCTTTATTGGTAGGCATGTCGGATTATTCGGCAATTTGTAAGACACAATAGACGTACTCATGCCCCTCATGTCATCATACAACCAGGCGAATATGTCCTTATATTATCTTAGAAGTTCTTTGTATTCCTTCTTTTCTGATGGCGATAAATGAACGCTGATTCATGTTTCCTTGACATTTTCTTCATCCCCCAGATTAACAATTTCAGTCTCGTCCAGGTTGGACTAAGGTATGTTCTTAAAGTTCTCAACTTACTTAATAATCTCTTCAGGTATGTCATCTTCCTCTGAATCTATGTCCATTTGTTGCGTTGTCTCATTGTATGTCACAGTCATTGGTTCATCAAGATAAGTAATAGCAATGCTGTATAAGTAAAGCAATGAGAGAAAATAATAAGAGTGTTAATTTATAAGGAAAACGAAATGCTTTGATAAATTCCACAATTGTTTTGAACATTGAAGATCTTATTGCGGAAATTTAAAATGCGAAAGGAAAAATTAACTAGTAAAATAAAAGATAATGCATGATGCTTATTTAGCCTTGCTACCTCGAGGCTTGTTGGGCTCTGGTGGTTCAGATGGTCCAGTTATTGAGGCATGCCCCTCTGCTTACAGCCTGTATAAAGGGCCTTCCTTCCTCTCCTCCTCAAAAATGACACAACAATCCATATCATCATCTCCTAGGAACAAATTCCTCACTGTTGCCACTAGTTCCTCTTCTTCTGACCCATAGATAACATCGGCCGGTTGAAAGTATGTTACAACGTGGTATTGGCTGCTCCAACGGATAGTAAGGTCGCTCCATGGTGGCGACTAGTCATTGAATTCTTTCCAAGTGTACTCATATCCCAGACCTAAGGTGGTGCCATGCTTCGTTAGTTTTATGGGCTTAGTGATTCTTGGAGGTTCTTGCCAAGCCCCTTGCCAGGTTCGTATTTGCTCCAGTTCAATATGCTCTCAATTTTGTTGTCCTACCATTTGTCCTTGTCAATGGCTTTGACCCACTCAATGTGGTAATAGGTCTCCCCACCTATCTTTCTTCTACCTCCTATTACCGGGATGGTCTGGCTACTGTATATGTGATTGCTACCGTCGCTGTAAATGATCGACTCGTAGTGATTCCACTCAAACTTCACCATTTGATGTAGTGTTGATGCTATGGATCCAGTGGCATGAATCCATGGTGTTCCCAATAGCAGATTGTAAGATATCGGCACATCTATCACCTGAAAATCAACATCGAACCAAGTAGGCCCTATTTGCAAAAACAGACTAATTTCCCAAATGGTGGACCTTTGGGAGCCATCAAAAGTTTTCACATTGATGGCTTCGTCCTTTATTTCGTGCACTCCCTTAGCCAACGTCCTGAGTGTTACCAATGGACAAATGTTGAGTCTGGACCCTCAATGAATCAGAATTCTGGTGATAAAATAATCTTCACATTGCACAGCGATGTGCAATTCCTTATTGCGACTCAACCCTTCTGGTGGCATCTCATCTTCATGAAAAGTAATCTTGTGACTTTCCAATACCTGTCCTACCATGTTAGCTATCTCTCCGTCGGTGATATTGCTTGGCGCATATGCTTTACTCAGCACCCTTAACAGGGCATTCTTGTGTGCATCAGAATTTTATAGCAGAGCAAGGATAGAAATCTACATCGGTGTTTTATTCAGCTGGTCGATGATCGAGTATTCCTTGGCTTATATCTTTCTCCAAAGGTCATCTGGCCCAGTCTCGGTGATGGGAGGCCGATTAAAGGCCTATTTTCTTGACTCAGCTAAACGTTCCGGGGTATAAACTCTACTAGTTCTCATCATACCCTGTGCCGCAATAGACTCTCCGAACCTAACCTTGCCTTTCCTTCTTGCCTCGATTGTATAGTTCCAAGGAAGTCATTGTATGGAACGGTGCCATGGTCGACATCGCCACTGGAATTGGCGTGGCTATCTGTACTCCGAACGGAGCATGTGCCCTGGGCGGTAAAATGGTAACTTCAAATGGTGTAGGTGTATTTACTGGAGACATAAATTCGACCTCAATTGGTGCTGGTATCTTTTCAGAGGGAGTTTCAAGTGGCACAAACATATTTACCTCGGCGTCCCCAGAGGGTTGAATATGGACCACGATCGGATTAAGGGTGACTATTGGTTTCTTTGGGTTGTCACCTTCTGCGATCAAACCAATCGATCCTTGGGATCCCAACCATCCTCTATTTCAATCATGTGAATGCCTCCTCCCTTGTGGTCTGGCAGATGGTTATTACGGACATTTGGAGAAGGTTCCTTTGCCATAATAATCTTGTTATCAATTAGAGTCTGGATCTTATCTTTCAGAGAGCGACATTCGGCAATGGTGTGTCCTTTCATGCCGGAATGGTATGCACAAGATTTATTCGGATTAACCCACTGAGAAGGGTTTTCAGGAGCAGCAGGGATAGGGGTGACATAACTAGCAGCTTTGAGTCTTTTATACAACTGGTCAATAGGTTCAGCAATAGCTGTGTATTATTTTGAAGGCGTTCGGTCAAAGTTTGGTCGAGGTCTAGGGAAGTTTTGGCTTGCACGAGGAGATTGATAGTGGGATGGTTGAGCATTGTAGGATTGGTAAAAAAGTGCAAGTTGGGAGTATCTGGGTGAAGTAATCTGTTATATAGGAGATGGAGGTGATTGATAAGTGGGTGGTGGAGTTTGGTAATAGGGTAAGGGTGCTTGGTAGTTTGGAGTAGGCTGGTATGTGAGTGGAGGCATTGGGTAGGTTTGGTATTTGACAGGAGATTTGGTTCTTTGTGCCACAATTACGGCTCCCACATCCCTCTTCTTGGACACACCTCCTGGTTATAAGGCCTTATTTGTAGCTTTCAAGGCCTCGAAGTTTGTAACTATACAACTTTTGATGCCCTCTCCGATCCTTTCTCCCAGCTTGATAATGTCAGAAAATTTGTGGCCCTCGATTATCATCGTCCTTCCATAATACTTCGGGTATTGATCTTGGATAAAGAATTTGTTCATTTGTTCTTCTTCTAAGGTAGGTCTAACCTTAGCAGCTTCTGTCCTACAGCGAGTCGCATACTCGCGGAATGTTTCTGTGGGCTTCTTCTTTAGATTCTGAATATAGAACACATCCGGTGCATTCTCCGTGTTGAACTTGAACCTGTCTATAAAGTCGGATGCCATGCTTACCCAGTTCGACCACTTCTTTGGATCTTGGCTAATATACCAGGACAAAGCATCTCCTTTCAAGCTCCTCATGAAAAGCTTCATATGGATTTTCTCATCTTTTCCTACTCCCACCAGCTTGTCACAGTATGTTCTCAAATTGATCCTTGGGTCCCCTGTACCATCAAACATCTCGAACATGGGAGGTTTGTACCCCTCGGGCTATTTGACGTCGGGCTGTATGCAAGGATCTTCGTAGTTCAACCCTTCAATTCCCTTACTTTCTTCAACGCCCTGAATTCGGCTAGTCAATTTCTTAAGTTCTTCGGTCAGGTTTCTGATGAGAAGGTCTTTATCATAGACTTAGGTGTGTTTAAGATGGGTTGGGTGGACTGTGGCATAGTCTCCACATAAATGGGGGTATTATGGTGGGTGTGGCAGTGGTCATTTGTGGATTTTAAAGTTCTGGGATGAGTAGCGGGGTGTTATTTGAGGTATGGCATGTGTTGCAGTGGTGGTGAGGAGCGGGATGGTTTTGTTGCTTTGGGATATTATATGGAGGTGTAGGGTTCTTAGCATTTGGAAAATTGATATCTGGAGTAGTGAGGGAAAATGACATATTCGCCAGATTCCGAACCCGATCAAGTTCTTCTTGGAATTTTAGCAGCTTTTGCTCCAATTGGGATGCAATTTCCTTGGGAACCAAAGTACTGTGACCATGAGCGACCTCTACCCGTTCAGTTGAGTTTTCCTTTCTAGTGTTGTTCAGATCTTCCATCTTCCCTTTGTTCTAGTTTTTGACAGGACTAAGAGGAGGAATGGGTGAAGGGCCCTTGGATCTCGTGGAATAAGATAATGTTTGTCAGAGTGCACGAACTAAACTTTGGGGAGGGAAAATAAACAAAAAGTAAAAACAAAAAGGTAGCAAGTTAGTGAGGATTATATAAAAAAGATGTTGCAATATTTAAACACATAGTGCAGGAATGTGAAACGTGTCCTTATTTGGGGACCTCTTTTTGCCCGAGGTAGGCCTAGCGACAAGTTGATTTGGAGAACTTGGAATGCTAAATGCCTCATTTTATTGATAAAAGTAGATGAATTCCCAATTGACACTAAATAACATCAAAGAAAAGTTACTAGTGGTCATTGGCCTTTGTTGCAACCAAAACACTCACACAAGTGTACGCGATCGACAAGTAATATAGTAGTAAGTAAAGTATCGTTCCCACGAGGAATTGTGATCAACTTATCGACTGATGTTGACTCAAACAATTATAAATTCAAGCTAATTTATCACAAAATACATAAATAACCAATTTATAATTTAACTAAAAATCAAACAATAATACAACACACAATTACTACGACAATTACACAATATTCTGATAACAATTTTTATAAAAGATATTCTAGGGCCATGGGCTTGCTAGAGATCATACTACTTTCTTAGCTTAAGATTGATTTATTGAATTATCTGGGTTATTGATTATAGGGTTAATA
>MDKF010438153.1:0-23037 GCA_026770625.1 Nicotiana glauca
CCCGTCGGTCTCACGAGTCATGAGCAAGTCTAGTAGAGTCTCGCGGATCGGTACGGAGACGTCGGTACTTATCCTCGGGAGGCTACAGGGTTGTTAGGAGTACTTCCCTTCTTGATTTCCTTATCGTGTGGTTCAATTCCTTTGAGGCTTATGCCTTTGATTTCTTCCTGCTCAATCTTACATGAGCGGTTGTTATAAATCGAAAGTTGAAGAATTGAAATGGCACTAAAAATATGGTACGGGATGATTCTCCCGGTATAGTTGATTTGACTATTATGGAAGGATATTCTGTTGTTTCAACTCGGTAACAGAACATCTAAGAGCCTTGAGGCTCGGCACAAGTTGTCATAATGCTTATGAGCGATTATTCTGCAGTGTTGTTGTGATGGTAGGGTGTTTTCCCACGTGTCGGGGTAGTGAATGAATTGAAGGGAGGTTTACTCAGTATGTAATCAAAGGGATTCAGAATTTTATTCCCGGCAGGGGAAAGACAATCGAATTAAGGATGGTCAGATGTGGACTGGCGGAAGTAATGAAACGTGGTAATTGCAAGCGTGGTGGAGTTCTCCTATATATGGGGGAGCTATTGTCCTAATTTAATGCTTTAAGTTTGTCGGTGTTATAATCTGCTACAATTTGCCTTGGGGCAAGATATTGTGAAATAGTATTGGAGATACAACTATCAGATATCGCAGGGTGCGGTAGTTCTGGATTGAATCAGTATTTCAATATGGAGGTTCAAGAAGATGTCCTTCATAAAAGTTTAAAGTTAGTAACAAATTGTGGATTCAAGTTCCAGGAATATACATTTTATTAAGGTAACAACGGAGCAGCAAAAGATGAGAAAACATATTGGAAGTGTCAGGCAGAGTTTTGAACTTCTAAAGGGCTAGATATAAGAAGCGTAGGTCAAGCAGTTGATTAAAGGAGCGAGTTTGCCCAAAGTAGGAGAATGGCGGAGCTGTATAGGGCTTGGTAATAAGATGACTATGCGCCTTAAGGAGAGTTTGGAACGACTTGAGAATATTGGCGCTTGGTTATTGGCGTCTGCGGATCTAATTTGAAGTAGGGATTCTTTTGCGGCTGGAGATTTAATATAACGGAAAGGAGCCACTCAAATGAATAAAGATGTAGCATGACTTTGAAGTGGAAGGATGTTGTCGCACATTTAATGTATATCCGCGAGGGGTGAATGGACTTGTGCATCTGGAGAGTGAGCTCAGACTCAGGATGGGTTATTGGTGTCATTGGAAGATGTTGAAGAGTGATTTCCATAGAGGGTTATTACTTGTGAGCAGGTTAGCGGTCGCATGGTTGGCAAAGTTTCTGCAAAGAATTCTATTGGTTACACAGCGAAAGGATCGGTCGTGTGAATGTTGTTGATGATTTAGAGTATAAAAATGGGGTTTCTACAGTAAGATATAGAGAATTTTGGCAGTTGATTGCGCAAGTTTATGCCAATGAGAGATTAAGAATCCTGGTGAACTCCAGAGTTGTGTAATAGTGGCTTCGAGCTAAGTGGGAGAGTCCCACCTTCTATGATTGGGTTGCATGGTTAACTACTTGCGAAGTTTCTGGTGATTAGCATATTGATGGGTTATTTCAGCTACGAGAAAAGACCATAAGTAGTAAATTGAGCGGAGAAATTATTAAGTATGTGCTATGGTTAGCCTTATGGGCTCATGTTCGAACTTGGGAAAAGGTTTAGAATTTATGCCTTGTATAGAAGCGGGTTTAAATGGGAGTGGTTCTGCCAAGTGCTTTGTTGAGAGGGTATAAATGTGCTATAAGATTCATGGAGTTGATTATATTCTGGACCAAGTCAGAACGGATGGCTCTCAGTAACGGTCCTAGTGAATTCAAGAGGTAAAGTATGGTGCCTAATGATGTCGAGCTTGTAGGTACAGTTAAGAATCAAGCTTTGTAACAACTTATGAGAAGGTGCCCAGAATGTTCTATGATATTTTTGACTTGTGGTGTAGCATTTGAGTGATATGAAATAGTTCGTGGGAATTGAGACAACCTGGTCTCGTGATTCAATGTCACTCGGGGTAAGTATAGATGAAGTATGTTATGTTTTGAATGGAGTCAGCATTATTTCTAAGGAAAGCAAGGATAAATAGAAAGAAGGTAGAATGATTAGCCATAGTTGAATTGGAACATTGGGGCCAGCGATCAGTTCATTCCGCGTGATCAAGCTATGTGTATGATTTGTGGCGGTACGTGTGAGGCTTGTCGGCCGACGTAATTGATGTTATTCAGAAGCATTCTTCTGTTATGGCTTGTTAAGTGGAAGCGGATTTCGGAAGGGCTATGGTGGCTTGGACCACTACTTAGAGATTGGCATATCCTACGGTTATTGGAATTTACCTGTGTGTTGCTATGATTTTCCTGAAGTGAGTTAAGTGAAAAGTTCGTATATGATGAAGTGTTAAAATATTAATGATTTTGGGGTTATGATGAAAAATTGTGTTCTATCGTATAATGGAACGTCGGGTGCGGTGAGAGGTATGAAAATTCGAAGTGAGGGTTAAGGTTGCAGTTTGGTGTTGGCAAGGATGCCACGGGCTAGGATGAGCAAGGAAAGGGTTGAATGATTAAATTAAATTGGTATTGTCTTCAGCGCCCCCTGAGAGCGATGTGTTGTGAAAGAGGCTTTGCATCCTGGTTAAGGATTCTTGATCGCTTTTCAGTGTTAGTGTGTCCGGTGGTTTAGATGTGCGGACCCATTTTTTGATTTCGAAAGGTTGTGGGAGTGTGACCCATGGAAAGATTGTATAAGTGTGGCATGTAGTCACTCGATTGACTAAAGATTAAACCAAGTATGAGTATTGTGGTAATATCATTGATTTGAGAATTTATGTAAAGGGCACTTTGTTTATTCGGTTATGAACTGAGGAGGTTGCTCCGTTTATGATGGTTGTTCGTACGTGTGATAAGGCAAAGGGAGTTACTATGGACCTTTAAAAGGTTATTAGCCAAGTTGGTGTAATCAGAAATTCAGCTTGAGGTCAGTGGATTGATTTATATGTGAATAGGGCTTTATATCAGGCCAGTGGTGTTTGTTTCAGCGAGCGTTCCTCATGGAGGAACAGTCAGGGTGTTATTTTGTCATCAGCTATTTCAGGTAATGATGTATTGCACTGTATGAGTTGTAAGACGGCTTAGTAAAATTCTTATGTGTTAAGGTTCCGCGTGGCGATGATGTTATGTGAGCAGAATGGCTCTTGAGATTCAGATCTTGTATCGCACCTCAGTTGTGCTTGAGTTTTGTAGCCTATAGCGCTATGTGTTTTCTCAGGGATGGTATTATGCACTTAGCATGATTGCGATCGGAATTTGATATTTCAATTGTAAAGAGTGTGAGCACGTGATTTTTGCCCTATATATGAACCCAAATTCAAACAAAATAACTCTTCTTTCATTATTTTACACCTTTGTGAATTTTGTGTTATTTTTTGCTAATTGTTTGCATTTTATTTGTGCATTTTAATTCATATGAAAAATATAAAAAATATGTTTGGCATTTGCGTTTAGGATTTAAATTCATATTTTAAAAATATTTAGTGGTTAAGTTGTTTTTAGAATAAATTTAAAAAAAATAACAAATTAGTCCATTTTGCATTTTTAATTGTCAATTGTTGAATTTGTCATGATTTTACTTTTAAATAGGATTTAATCAATTTTGTAGGAGTTAATTAGTAAATTAGGTTTGAATTTTTATATAAAATCAGAAAATACAATGTGAAATGCAAAAACAAATCAAATAAATGAGAATAAGAAAAAGAAATAAAAATGAAAGAGGGTCTTAATAAAAAATTAAAATGGGCCACTTCTGCCCAGGCCCAAATGCTCAAATCGCCCCACTTCAAGCCCAAATATGCACCCCCTACCCGGTCCAGACGACATTGCCTTTGAGACCAATAAAACGACGTAGTATAGGAAGCATACTACGCCGTTTTGAGTTATAAATGCCAAATTAAATCCAGGCCATCCATCCACTCTCATCCAACGGTCGTGGTCCCATCTCGGTTATTAAATAAAATTGTCCATAAATCCTAAAGACATTTGTGTCTTCCTCGTACACTCCCATGTAGTGCCGGTCTAACACCACCACCCTCCGTCTTAACGCCGCCGGCCGAAAATCGCCGGCCGGCGGCGACCAATATCCAAATTGCCTCAAATTTTCACAAGTTCTTCTCTTCAATCCCCTCTCCCCGAATCCACTCTTAGTTTGTCCCAAATCCTACACAAATCCACCAAACCCTAGGCGCCGCCACCACCGGGCACGGCGGCGCCGCCACCCTAAACCCTCCAAATCGCACCAAATCGATATCATATGACGTCCTCACTCCCCTCATGATGAATCTACTCTCAGTGATGTTCAAACCTTACCAGAGCTAATCGAATTTTAAATCTAAGAAGCGGTGGAACCCTAGGACTTCATAGGTGAGTTTTTCTTTGCTTTTCTTCATTAGTTTCTCCTCCATGACCGCTATTTCTTCATGATTAATCAATTTAGGTTTTGTTTGACAATGCCACCTAGAATCAATAGTTGAATTTGTTTCTATTCTTATCTGTTCATCTTCATGTTTGTTTGAGTTCTAATTCACTGAAAATTAATAAGCATGAATTTGTTTTTTAATTTTTTGCCATTAGTTTAGGATTAATTCTTGTCCCTTATTCTGCCTGGATTTTCTGTTGATGGATTTTGACTTTGGCTTGAATTATTGATAAGTTGCCCCGGTTTAATTTTATTTAAATTACTGGATCGTTTTTAGTCATATTAACCATCTAGTTAAGTTTAATTTCCATGTTCTGATTAGTTGGTATGAATGGTTAGTCCAATTTTAGGATTTGCTTAGATTTAGTTGAACCTTTAGTCCTTAGTGTTAGTAATTCTAAGGGGTGGTCAGGGGTGTTTTAGGTATCAAAAATGGTCTAATTTGTTAAGGGTAGAAATTTCAGGAACCAAGCAAGGGTAGTATAAGAATTTCATAGCTAAAAGAGTATCCTAGGACCTTCTAGAATAGGACTTTAGTGTAGAACTCAATAAACTTAGGGTATTAACTTGAGGAACAGGTTAGAAATTGAAGGTTTAATATGCAATATCTGAAATTAAATGGGAGGGAAAATGAGTAAAAATATCCAGAATATTCTGCCCCTCAATTGTGGCTATAAAAAGGCATCACTATGCCTTGAACAACAAGTTGGGCACCCCAAAATTCCCCCAAAAAATATCTGCCAAGTTTCAGATTTGAAATTAAAAATTTCAGATCACAGTCTCCTCTTCAAAATCTGAATTCATTTCAAAAATCCAAAAACAGTCAAAAATCAGTAGGAAACTGAAAAAAAAAGTTATTGTTCCATTGAAACTTAAGGATAATTTCAATTTCTAATTGTTAAATCACATCCATTAGTTTGAGGTTTGGCTACATGGATTTTGGAAGTCTGTTGGTTTAATTTCAATCGAGTGTGGATCTGTTTAAGCTGGCTTTGGTTTGAGTCGTTGTTTGATGAAAGTTTCAAAGTTTTCTGGGCTGTTTGAGTTAAATTTGGAATTGCTGTGATTTTGTCCATCACTGCTGTTCGAACTGCCTGCGGCTGATTTCCTCTTCTTCCTTTTATATTTTACATCTCCAAGTACATGCTCTAAGACTTCCAAGTCTATAGAAATGAATAATGAAGTAAAGGACTGTTTAAAGCTGATCTTTGATCTACTCTATTTTACATTGAATTTAACGTTCAAATAATTTGTCTATTATATCTTTCATGATTTTTGTGTATTAGACTGAGTCTAGATGTATAAGTGGACTGGTGGAATTGTATTGTGCAAACTAATAGCTTATTAATCCCTAACTTAGATTTAGTATAGTAGTACTCATGTATTTTAGTATTATGATGTGCTAAGCTCTAGAAGCCAGAAGCAGTCCATGTGTTGTTGCGTCGAATCTCAAACGTTTTGATGTGGAAATAGATAATCTCAGGTCTTTAGCTAATATGGATAAATCACTGAAATTAGACATTAAATATTAGTTCTGGACTAAGTGAATTGAATAATGATTTGCTAGTTAAACTGGAATTTGATTAATGACTTTTAGCTCACTTTAGCATTTGCAAAATCATGTGCTTCATTTTATTAGGAGAACGCATAGTTATAACCTTCCACTTTTGATTCTTAATTGAAATAAAACTAGATTTAGATCTACGAACGCTATTAACCATTACTGTGATGCGTAACAATTACTTTCATTTTTGTTATATTTTCCAGCTTGTTCATTTTTTTTCAATAACAGAAAAGGATTTGCAACAAAGGAATAGGAATATGGTGTCTACTTGGAAATGATAAGAAATAGAGGGAAAAGTGATAATTTAGTATTGGGCTTAAGTCATGGGCCTAGAGACTTCTGAAATAACAGAGCTAGATTGTTTGCTAAATAATTAGTTACTCATGTTAAGCTTTTGGTCAAGATTGAGGCCCAAAAGCATTGTTGAGGCTTGGAATGTGAATCAAGTATAGTAATACTTACAAAATAAATAATTAGGAATATGAAAAATTAATTCATAAATATAAAATTGAGTTTTCAATTAGGTAGCGGGTTCAAGCTAAAAGGGTCTTTCCTTTTGTTTGAATCCGGGCTTGAATTCGAGACCCGAATTTATATTCATGGATTAATTGATCCTTTAGAGACAAATAACACAAAAAAAATAGAAAATTGTATTTTACTTTAAGATGGCCTTTTAATAATAAAATGAGACGAGCCTCGTCAAAGCAAATACATAATTGCGGGGCCCTCATTAATTACTTAATTAAAAAAACTTAGTATTCGAGACAGGCCGTTTAGCAAATTTCACGGCCGTCCCAAAAGATAACAACACGTTAATTGCTTTAGGCGCGCTTTTAATAAAATTACCTTCCTAAATACGGGTGTGCATTTCATGCGACCCAAATCCAAATCCAAAAAGGTTGAATAAGATTGTGTCGATGATCCGGGTGCATTTCATGTGACGTGATCCGAAAACACGTTCTTAAACGACGTTCACTTTCTTCAATTAAAATAATAATTGACAAAAGCGGTAAATAACTTTAAAATTGCACTGTGGGCTTAACATGTATCAAAATCCGATATTTTAGCCAAATATAGCAGTTGAGTGACCGTGCTAGAACCACGGAACTCGGGAGTGCCTAACACTTTCTCCCGGGTTAACAAAATTCCTTACCCGGATTTCTGGTTCGCGACAGTTACTCTATAGTCAAACCTTTTCCTCGATTCGGGATTCAAACCGGTGACTTGGGACACCATAAATCTCCCAAGTGGCGACTCTGAATTTTAAATAAAACAGATCCCATTTCGATTGTCCTTTAATTGGAAAAACACCTTTTTATTATATCCCTCCTCGGGGTGTAGTAAAGTTCGGAAAAAGGAGGTGTGACAACTCTGGCGACTCTGCTGGGGAACAAGAACCCAGAATTTCGGTTCAAGGTTCAAGAATTCGAGCTCAGTTAAATTGTTGGATTTGGATTTATTTGATTTTGTTACATGTTCCATGCCTTATGTGCTAAATGTTTTACCACTTTAATATTTGTTGGAATTGTATATAAACTATCGCAAATCCTTCCCTCTTTCTGAGTCTTCTACATCATGGAGAAGTGTGCACTTTGTGTAGATTCTCTTCTGTTAGAGTCTTTTTCCCAAATTAGAACGAGGTTTGGATAAGTTTCAAAGCCGGGCGAGCTTTTGTATCCTCGATACGCTGCCTCCCCCTCGGCCCGAGTTGTCCGCTCGGGTAAGCCAGGTCTAGATCAATAAACTTAGGGTTTAAACCTAGAAGAACAATAAACTCATGTCGGATCCCTAGTAGGACGCTTGTTTGCATCATGTGCATTTGACTTACGGGACTCAACACAGGGGTTGGGTCCGTCTAGGACAGGTGACCTGAATTGAAATGACCATCCTGATGCATATTATGTGCTACTTGCATTTATTTGCTCAGCTTCGCATGTTGACCAGCTTGTATATAATGAGTGAAAAATTGTGAAAAATAGCAGTGTTAGGACTAAGTGAGGGTAATAATTTGTTTGAAAAACCAATGCCCAAAAAGTACCGAAATACTGCTGGATTTTTGAAAAATGAAAAAAATATAATATAATATTTGAAAAATATAGCAAGTAAAGTGTTGGTCAAAAATAGTTTTGATTTTGGCCAATCGGCCCGAACTACGCTGGTTTGATTCTCACCGGTTGTGATACGTAGGCAACCCTCATTGGGTCCAACCACCCCTTTTGAAAAATAGCCAAAAAATACCAAAATTTTAATTTTTATCCAATAAGTCGGGTGACGCCATTCTTGTTGGAAAATAAGCCGAATGTCCCCAAAAGGGCGCCGGAAGGCTGTTTTTGCAAGAACGGCCACCCTGAGTCATTTTAAATCGGTTTGCGGGCACAGCCTTAAAATCTCCCCTTTCGGAAGTGCTGAAAGGCCGTATTTGCAAAACTGAGTCTTTGTTTTCTTAAACAGAATTTTTGAAAAATAGCCACTTTGTTGTTTAAGTCAAAATAAGCCATTACATGGCCAGGTTTCTTTAAATAGCCTACAATTGACATTAAAACTTTCTCAGTCTTGCGATGGCCTGTGGCGATGCTGAGTGATGCCCCACGGGCCCCAGGATGTGAAATTTTGATGTATTTTTAATCATCAAAAGTGTAGTTTCTTAAACAAAAATTTTGCAAAAAAAATAGCCATTTTTCTTTAATCATTAAATTATTTTAAATAAAATGTGCACGATGAATTCAAATGATATCGAAACCTTCTCTGTCCTAAGCGAGATACCCCTTAAGCTCCATATGTGGTGGGATGACCTCGGAGATGGAAGTAAAGAATCAATGGTGAAAATTCTGGGTGGCCTTGTGGGACTTATGAACATAAAACCGAGAAAGGATATTGTCAAAGCATTGATACCGTTCTGGGACCCAACTCGAAATGTTTTCAGATTCTCTGATTGTGAGCTCACACCGACATTGGAAGAGATAGCAGGGTATGCAGGTCTTAATGGAAACATGCGAAATAAATATCCCTTATCACCGAGATCAGTCACACTCCACAGGTTCTTAGATTTTCTGAATATCAGTCGGGATGTCCAAGACTCGTGTTTAGCGGAAGGGTGTTGTACTTTGCATTTTCTCTATCATCGATATGGCAACCCGAGGGGCTTCGAAGAACCTAACACCGGCCTGACACACGCTGGAAATAAGGACAAATGGGAGGCTCGGCGAGGGTTAGCATTTATGGTGGCATTTCTAGGGATTGTGATTTGCCCAAGGAAAGATGGAAATATAGACCTCAGGCTAGTAGGAATGGTAGATGTAGCCATGAAGAAACCTACTAGCACGGTGGTTTCCTTGATCATAGCAGAGATATATAGGGCTCTAACTAAGTGTCGGGAGGGCGAGAAATTCTTTCAAGGTTGTAATCTCTTACTACAAATGTGGATCCAAGAGCATCTATGCCACCGTACAGGGTATATGAATTTTGGTTTAACCGGACTTAGTTGCATTAGTGAATTTGAAACCCGGGTCACAGGCATTAACTTTCCTGAGGGTGTTGAAGCTTGGTCATCATGTTTGAGATCGGTGACCACAGATAAGATTGAGTGGGCTTATGGGTGGCTTCCTGATATTGAATTTGTCTACACTTCAGCAGAAGTTCCCTATATTCTTCTAATGGGTATTCGGAGCATACAACCATACGCGCCTTACAGGGTCCTGCGAAAATTTGGGAGGTTCCAAACAATACATAATGATAAGGATTTGAGTGAAAAAATTATTGAGTTGGGTCCTAAAGCTACTTTCCCAGAAGCAAGAATTAGAAAGATATGGAATGAAAGTCGGTTTCTGCGACCTGACACTATGGTACAAGACCGAGAAAAAGGTGAAGTAGACCCCAAGTATTTGATTTGGTTCGGCAAAAGGTTCCAGATTCCTGGGAGACCCGCTAAGAGATCCCATGTACAGCAGTTTACTGACGGAGCCCAAGTCCAATGGGAATGGTTAGCAAAAGAGAAAGAATACCGAGCTAAAATTGGGGCGTTGGAGCAACAGATGCGGGACCTTCAATTTGAGAAAAGTGTGCAAATTGCGGCTGATGAAGGGGAGAAAAAGAAATTGGCCCAGGAAAATGAAACTCTTAAGGCACAGATTCAACAAATGAAAATCGATGCTAGAAATCGAGAAAGAAGCGTGTCTGATGAACGATTGATCAAGGGGTTGAAAAAACAAGTCTCGGATTGCCAAGAAGAGTTAGAAAAATCTGAAAGGAACATGGCGAGACTTCGAGCACACTGGGCCAAGAAAACTGAGGAAAGAGCCCAGTATGTTCAACAGATAAAAAGAGACTATGAAGGGACCATTGCCAACATGAGAAGAAAAGCAAATGCTCGGGAAGAAAAAGCGGCCCGGTTAGACAAAAATTTTCAGGCTGAAAGGGATCATTGTTATGAGATGATTGCTGAAATGCAAAAGGAAATAAAATTACTACAAGATCTTCATCTCCAAGATTCTCAAGTACTTGAAGCTCGGACCCGACAAATAAGTCGACTTCTCCAGGAAAAGGGCCAAATTAGGGAAAGGATTCGGGGCATTGCATGTTATGTTGTTAAAGGGTGCCAGGATGGTGAAAGATGGGTTATGCCACTTCTTCTGCAACAGTGATGATATTTGTCCGACAAATTATGAATGATTTGGAGCAATTACAAAGGGGTCTTGCGAGCAGTCTCGCGGCGATGCCGAATGATGCCCCGCGGGCCCCAGGGTTTGAAGATTTGATGTAATCCTAAAAATATAGTCAAGTCTTGAGTCTGTATCTTTTGATTTTGAAAATGAAAGTAATAGTTTAGTAATGATGTAATCAGATTAATGCAAATTTGAAAATTCCTAGAAGATGTGTTTTTGTTTTCTTGCTTTTTAATTTTATATTAGTTGACAAATATTCCACTTGATCCAATACAGGCACAGTTACGATATATAGACAATTTACATAATAAAAAGCCAGAAGAAGAGTGAAATAATAATAGAAGTGGAAAAGAAAAGAAAGAAAGAAAGAAAGAAAAAGAAAAACAAAAGAGAGGAAAAGCCGCAACAAAAGAAAATGGCAAAGCAAAGAAAAAGGCGAGAATAAAAGAAAAGTCATAATTGAGAAAGCCTGGATGACGCACGTGGCCGAGCAAATGCATATTAGAAATCGATAATTGCCTAGGTGCATCCATGCTCCAAATGTGCGACTATTTGTTTGATAATGCCTTAACCACTAATAAAGTTGTCGTTGTTGGTGAGTACAAATAGGTGGTTTAGCTAGCTGGCATTCTGGCAACTCATCCATATAATACCCGCTCCAAAGACATGTCAAAAATGGTTAGCCAAGAGATTGAAGCAACTATTATTGACCCATCTAGGGAGGAAGAAATAGTGGATGTTAATGCTATGAAAGAGGAAATGTACAAGCTGAAACAACAAATGGCCGAGATGTACCAGGCCTGGGCAAAAGGACATCCCTTGCCAACTTATCCTGCCAATCTTGCCTATGTCCCGCCACCAGTTCAATCACAAGACCCACCTACCGTGAATTCTTCTCCGGCCTACCCTACTTATCCGCCATATTATGCAACTACTTCCCAAACACCACCAAAGCAAATCCCACCACCTCCACCACCAGTTGCTCCTGTGTACGTGGCTCCTCCACCTGCCATGTTACACAAATCTTCAAGTGAATCTTTGTTCCACACTCAAGAAAACCACTACTTTCCGCCCGATCCTACTTTCAAACCTTATGAGCCATACTCTTATACTCTTCTTATTGATATATCAGCTGAAGAAGAAAAGCCTCCTAAGAACCCCGAACAGGAGGAAATGATACGTAAAGTAAAAAGTTTTGAACAATCATTCCGAAACATGCAAGGTCTAGGAGGGCAAGTGAGTGTTGCTTATAAGGATCTGTGTTTGTTTCCAGAAGTCCAACTGCCTATGGGTTTCAAATTACCGAAGTTTGACCTTTATGATGGACATGGAGATCCTGTAGCTCATTTGAGAGGATTTTGTAGTAAGATGAGAGGTGTTGGAGGAAAAGATGAATTATTAATGGTGTATTTCAGCCAAAGTCTCAGTGGATCGGCTTTAGAATGGTATACAAGGCAAGGCCATACCCGATGGTACACATGGGATGACTTAGCCCAAGCATTTTCAAACCACTTTCAATATAATTTAGAGATTGTCCCTGATCGTCTTTCTTTGACCAAGATCGAAAAGAAACCTAGAGAAAGTTTTAGAGAATATGGATTTCGATGGAGGTAACAAGTCGCAAGGGTCGATCCTCCGATGAAAGAGGGTGAGATGGTGGATTATTTTCTACAGGCTTTGGAGCCCACTTATTACGGGCATCTAGTGTCAGCGGTGGGAAAAACTTTCAATGAAGTTGTAAAGATAGGAAGCATGGTAGAAGAGGGTTTGAAGTCAAATAAGATAATGAGTTACTCCGCAATAAAAGCGACTACCCAAGCCATCCAGACTGGCACTAGAGGGGTATTGGGTAAGAAAAAGAAGGAAGAAATTGCAGTGGTAGAGTCGAGGACATGGTCCAGGGGTCCTTCACCCTATTATCATCAACCATGTCCACATCACCAACCATACCCACATACACAATATGGCCCACCACAACATTACTATCCACCCCCCGTTCCCCACTTCTCAGTTCACCACGCCCAAACTTATCATCAACCTCAGGCACCCTGGCGTACACCCATTCCCAAAATACCTATCATACCCAAAATGCATACCCACCTCCCAGAACCTACAGAAATCCCGGTGGAACCGGTTTCCGACCAAACCCTACTGCTAAGAATGACAGATTGCAAAAGAAGAAGACTTTCACTCCGCTAGGAGAATCTTATACTATTCCACAGGTTGAGGCAGCTTGGAATGTTAAACCCCATTGAACTAAAAATACCAAACCCTCCCTCGAGGAATTTGGACCATTCAGTCAATTGTGAATATTGCTCAGGAGCACCAGGACATGATATAGAGAAATGTTGGCATCTGAAAACTGACATTCAGGAACTTATTGATACCAGGAGAATTGAAGTACAAGCTCCAGAAACTCCCAATATCACGCAGAATCCATTACCAACTCATCATGAGACTCACACGATTGAGTTAGTGCAGAAGGGATAATACAAGAAGTCGTCGCAAGCTGTGATGATGATTAAGGCAAGTGAGAATAAAGCAAATGAGAAATTGATTGGTGGGAAGGCATTGGCCGTAGTAGAATAGACAGTTAGTGAACCAGTGATGATGGTGAAACCAGAACCTGTCAAAGTGACAATACCAGGAGCAGTTATTAAGCATGTGTTGGTTGTAAAGGGCGCTCGTGCAGAACCGGTTATCATCAAACCAGCAATTTAGTTGCATGTGGTTAGTGAAAAGGATGTTCCGTGGAATTATGACCGGGTGAGTGTTATGTACAGAGGAAAAGAAGTTAAAGAAGAAGTATGTGAAACGCATGGATTGACTAGATCAGGGAGGTGCTTTGACCCTGAAGAAAAGCGGTTAGAGATAACCCGGCACCAGTGAAAAGAGCTGTTACTAAGGAGGAAGCTAAAGAGTTTTTGAAAAAGATGAAGGCACAAGACTATTCAATCGTGGAACAATTAAGAAAAACCCCGGCACAAATCTCGTTATTGTCTTTATTAATCCATTCGGATGAACACCGCCGGGCGCTGATGAAGATTCTAAATAAAGCACATGTGCTAAACAAAATTACTGTGAATCATCTTGAAAAGATTGCAAACAAAATTTTTGAGGTTAACAGGGTAACGTTCTCCGATGATGAATTGTCGTTGGAAGGAACTGAACATAATAGAGCCCTTTACCTCACAGTGAAGTGCGAAGATTCCGTGGTAACTCGGGTGTTAATTGATAATGGATCTAGTGCCAACATTTGCCCTCTCTCTACCCTAGACAAGTTGAAAGTTGACAATGAAAGAACTCATAAGAATAGTATCTATGTACGGGGATTTGATGGCGGAGGGAAGGATACAGTAGGAGATATTGTGTTGGAGCTAACAATAGGACCTGTGGAATTCACTATGGAGTTCCAAGTGCTTGATGTTGCTTTTTCCTACAATCTTTTATTGGGACGGACCTGGATTTATGCTGCAAAGGCAGTGCCGTCTACTTTGCATCAAATGGTCAAATTTGAATGGGATCGGCAAGAGATTGTGGTCCATGGGGAGAACAATTCTTGTAATACTATTACACCCTTCGAGGAAGTTGAACATGATAAAGGACCGTGGGTGTACCAAGTCCTGGACACAGTACCAGTTGCCAAAATACCAGAAAGGGAGAGTGTTCCTATGCCCAAGGTAGCTGCCGCATCTGTCATGGTGGCAATGGAGATGATAAGGAATGGATTTTTACCCGGAAAAGGTTTGGGAGCTTCACTACAGGGAATCATACAACCAGTGTCTCTTCCTGGAAAACTGGACACTTTCGGGTTAGGTTTCAAACCCACTGCTGCCGACATAAGGAGAGCTAAAAAGATGAAGAAGAGAATGTGGACCCTTCCAAAACCTATCCCTCGCCTTTCCCGTTCTTTTGTCCGGTCTGGTACAAAAAGGCACTCAGCAACAGTAATGCCCGATTCTGTGGTGATAGAACCCAACAAGGAGATGCTCGAAAGGTTCAAAAGGTTGTTCGATAAAGTGAATATGATGGAAGCAGACGAAGGTCCGAGTAAAATTGATGTGCAGTTCGTGGGGTCTCAGGCCAAGCTTAATAACTGGGAAGCTACTCCTCTTCCTACTCGGAAGGAGTTTTAGTAGTTAGTTTTTTATTTTCCTTTGAGTATTTAATCTGGATTATTTCCAAGGTTGTAATTCGGATTGCTATGTTCCGTCCATTTGGATGAGTTAAACCTTGTTATCTTGCAATTTTAATGAAATGTAATTTTTTTCTCTCTTCATTTATGATAGCCTTTATTTTTGTTTTTCTTTTATTTCTTGTACAGTCCCTTTTATGTTGGTTTTAATGATGTGTCATGCATGAGGAGTTCCCGACCTAGTCTTGATAACCAATGTGAAATAGTAATATAAGAAATTGAATGTGATGATGAGGTGGAATATGATGACGAGGAGGTCTTGGAAGAAATCAGTAAAGAGTTAAGTCAATTTGAGGAAAAACCCAAACCTAACTTGAATGACACCGAGGCAATCAATTTAGGGGATCAGGAAAATGTTCGGGAAACAAAAATAAGTGTCCATTTGGAAGCTCCGCTCAGGGAAGAAACAATCAAGTTGTTGTTTGAGTTCAATGATATTTTTGCATGGTCGTACGATGATATGCCAGGTTTGAGTACTGATCTAGTGGTCCACAAGTTGCCCACTTATTCAGAATTCCCTCCTATCAAGCAGAAGCTGAGAAAATTTAAGACAGATATCAGTGTGAAAATCAAAGAAGAAGTCAACAAGCAGTTTGAGGCGAAGGTCATACGAGTTACCCGATATCCCACCTGGTTAGCCAATGTCGTGCATGTGCCAAAGAAAGATGGAAAGACCGGAGTGTGTGTTGATTATCGTGATCTCAATAAGGCGAGTCCTAAAGACAACTTCCCACTGCTAAACATCCATATATTGATTGACAATTGTGCCAAACATGAGATTGGTTCTTTCGTAGATTGTAATGCGGGCTATAACCAGATTCTGATGGATGAGGAAGATGCTGAAAAGACGACATTCATCACACCTTGGGGGACATACTGTTAGAGGGTTATGCCGTTTGGGTTGAAGAATGAAGGGGCAACATACATGAGGGTGATTACCACCATGTTCCATGATATGATACATCGGGAAATTGAAGTTTATGTAGACGATGTAATTATAAAGTCAAGAAAGCAGTGTGATCATGCTAGAGACCTGAGGAAGTTTTTCTAGAGGCTTCGCAGGTACAATCTCAAACTTAATCCAGCAAAGTGTGCGTTTGGAGTCCCGTTAGGGAAATTGTTGGGGTTTTTGATAAGTCGACGTGGTATTGAATTAGACCCATCCAAAATCAAAGCCATTCAAGAGTTACCACTGCCAAAGAGTAAGAAAGAGGTGATGAGTTTGCTCGGCAGGTTGAATTATATTAGCAGGTTCATTGCTCAGCTTACAGCAACTTGCGAGCCTATCTTTAAGCTGTTGAAGAAAGATGTTGCGGTCAAGTGGATAGATGAATGTCAGGCAACATTTGAAAAAATTAAGGAGTATTTGGCCAGTCCACCTGTGTTGGTTCCGCCAGAGCTGGGAAGACCCTTGATCCTTTATCTGACAGCGTTGGATAATTCTTTTGGCTGTGTACTGGGGCAGCATGATGTTACGGGAAAGAAAGAGCAGGCAATTTACTACCTCAGCAAGAAGTTCACATCTTACGAGGTGAAGTATACTCAACTGGAAAGGACGTGTTGTGCTTTGACATGGGTAGCGCAGAAGTTGAAACATTATTTGTCAGCATATACCACTTATCTCATCTCGCGGTTGGATCCGTTGAAGTATATTTTTCAGAAGCCCATGCCCATAGGGAGGCTTGCTAAGTGGCAAATCCTGCTCACGGAATTTGATATTGTCTATGTGACCCGTACTGCGATGAAAGCACAAGCAGTGGCTGATCACCTAGCGGAGAATCCAGTTGATGATTAATATGAACCTTTGAAAACATATTTTCCTGATGAGGAGACAATGCATATCGAGGAATCAGAACAAGATGAAAAACCTGGGTGGAAGTTGTTCTTTGATGGGGCTGCCAATAACAGAGGCGTTGGGATAGGAGCAGTACTTATTTCAGAGATAGGGCAACATTATCCTGTTACGCCTCAGCTTCGGTTTTACTGCACCAATAACATGGTTGAATATGAGGCGTGTATTTTGGGTTTGAGGTTGGCTATAGACATGGGTGTCCAGGAGATCTTGGTCATGGGCAACTCAGATCTTTTGGTACGCCAAATTCAAGGAGAATGGGAAACACGAGACTTAAAGCTCATACCATACCGACAATGCTTGTACGAACTTTGTCTATGGTTTCAATAAATAGATTTCAAGCACATTCCAAGGATTCATAATTAAGTTGCTGACTCTTTGGCCACTTTGGCGTCAATGTTGCATCATCCGAATAATGCTTATGTGGATCCACTGCAGATTCAGGTCCGAGATCAGCATGCCTATTGTAATGTGGTGGAAGAAGAGCTTGATGGTGAACCATGGTTTCATGATATCCGGCACAAGCCACAGGGGATCAAAAGAGAGCTATTAGACGCTTAGCAAGCGGAGTGTTCTTCAGTGGAGGGGTTTTGTACAAAAGAACTCCAGCTCTTGTCCTGTTGAGATGTATGGATGCTAAACATGCTACAACTATCATGACCGAGATACATGCGGGAGTTTGCGGACCTCATATGAGTGGGTATGTATTGGCAAAGACGATTCTTCGAGAAGGTTACTACTGGCTTACTATGGAATGGGATTGTATCAGTTTTGTGCGCAAGTGTCATCAATGCCAAGTACATGGAGATTTGATTCATTCTCCACCATCTGAATTGCATACAATGTCGGCAACATGGCCCTTCGTTGCTTGGGGAATGGATGTCATTGGGCCGATCGAGCCAGCAGCATCTAATGGGCACAGGTTTATTCTGGTAGCCATTGACTACTTCACTAAGTGGGTTGAAGCAAAAACTTTCAAATCAGTGACCAAGAAGGCAGTGGTTGATTTTGTGCATTCAAATATTATTTGTCGGTTCGGAATTCCGAAGGTGATTATCACAGATAATGGTGCCAATCTCAATAGCCATCTAATGGCGGAAACATGTCAGAAGTTTAAAATCACACACCGCAATTCCACACCATATCATCCTAAGACGAATGGAGCAGTCGAGGCAGCTAATAAGAATATCTAGAAAATACTTCTGAAAATGGTGGAAGGATCCAGGCAGTGGCATGAAAAGTTACCTTTTTCTTTGCTAGGATATCGCACTACTATTCGCACTTCGGTAGGGGCGACTCCTTATTCATTGGTGTATGGTACGGAGGCAATGATACCTGTAGAAGTTGAAATACCCTCCCTTCGGATTATCTCGGAGGCGAAAATTGATGATGATGAATGGGTCAAAGCCCGTTTAGAACAATTGAGCTTGATTGATGAAAAGAGATTGGCAGCAGTATGTCATGGACAGTTGTACCAACAGAGAATGGCAAGGGCGTATAACAAGAAAGTGCATCCACGAAAATTTGAAGTAGGGCAATTGGTATTGAGGCGTATCGTACCTCACTGGGCTGAAGCAAAAGGAAAGTTCGCTCCTAATTGGTAGGGGTCGTTTGTTGTAACACGAGTGTTGTCCAATGGTGCATTGTATCTAACAGATATGGAAGGAAAATTAGTAGAAATGCCTATCAATTCTGATGCAGTCAAGAGATATTATGTATGATTCTTTTATCTTTATGTACCTGATTGTATTTGGCATGTTTTGAGATTGAAATGACGAAGGAATTTTGTTCTGCTATCCAAACACTTTATCCTTTGTTAGCCTTTTGAGCCTTATTATATTTTCTTTCGCATCCCTATTTCGGAATCAACAACAAAAAACTCAAGAACTCAATTAGGGAAATTAAGTGGAGAAATAGGAGAAAGACAGTGGGAAAAGAAAAGAAAAGAAAAGAAAAAAAAGATAAAAAAGAAAAAAAAAGAAAAAGAAAAGAAAAGAAAGAAAGCAAAGAAGAAAAGAAAGAAAAGAAAATAAAGAAAAGAAAGAAAGGAAAGAAGAAGAAGAATGGAAGAAAAGAAACATCGCAGCAATGAAGCGATTTTATGGCCTGAACTACGTTTGACTTGATCCCGAAAGGGTATGAGGCAGCCTCACTGAGGTTCAGTCACAACAAAAGAAAAATCCAAGAATCCCCAAGAATGAAACTGGGGCAGAAGTTATGGTTGTTGTGAAAGATCTGATTCCGAAAGTTGTAATTTTGAACCCACATTTGAATTATTTTGAGCCTTTATACCTTTCTTTCTAAACTCATCCAAAAGCCACATTACGGTCCAAAGAAAGTCCTTCTGATCAATTTTAAGAAATGTCAATACGAGCAGGTAAAGTGATACGTGTTGAGGACAACACTCGGGTACCAGAAGAAAAAATAATAAAAATGAGAGAGTCTTATTGGTGAAAACCCTCACGGGCACAGTAAGGCGTAGTGAGCTTGAGAAATATCAAAATGAGAGAGTCTTATTGGTGAAAACCCTCATGGGCACCGTAAGACGAAGTGAGCTTGAGAGATATCAAAATGAGAGTCTTATTGGTGAAAACCCTAACGGGCACCGTAAGGCAAAAGTAAGTTTTTTCAGATGGGCAAATGAAAGAAGTCTGTGGTTGAAAGGTGTTTGAAACATGGAAAAACAAGCAAGGCTTGGGTTTTTGGTGAAAGTCGGTTGTGAAAGTATGGAACAGCAAATGTGGCAATTGACAGTTGATTGGTTGAACAGACTAGGCTGGTTAATCCAAAATGCATGGCACGATCAATGGAATCAGCCTTTCCACTCAGATAAGTCTTATCCTTTTTCTTTTCATTACAATTCATTCGTTTGAAGAATCTTTTTATCCTCAAAACCTTCGAGGTCATTGCATTTCATTCTCTTGAAGTCCGTCTATAAGACATTTCAGTGTCAGTTCAATTCAAAACGAAAGAAGGATGTCAAGACTAACTACCAGCTTCCCAGTTGTATGGCATAACAAGGTTGGGAAATATCAAAGAAAGGACCAATGGGAATCCCATCATGTAGGGTAATCCGATAAGTATGAGGGAGAAGCAAAGTTTCACAAGAAAGAGACAAAAACACAAAACAGTAACATGAGGTAAGACATTGGGGTCATCAAGATCAGAGGGTTGAAAGTCAGCCAGGAAATCATGGCAAGTCAAAGCAAGTCCAAAGAAGCAAGTCAAAGCAAAGTCAAAAGCGGGAACATGGCCAACAAGAATGCCAGCAGATAACCACCATTTTATATTAACAAATCTTTCTTTGATTAAAACAGGGGCAGAAAGAATTTTTCTTTGTAAGCAGGAGCCCACCTGGAGAACAAGGGAATACATTTTCAAGCATCGCAATCAGGAGCCCGCCTGGATAACAAGGGAATACATTTTCAAGCATCGCAATCAGGAGTCCGCCTAGAGAACAAGGGAATACATTTTTCAAGCATCGCAAGCAGGAAGCCCACCTAGAGAACAAGGGACTATCTTTCAAATTCACCAAGCAGGAGCCCACCTGAAGAACAAGGGAATACATTTCAAATTCAGCAATCAGTCACCCACTTGGAAAACAAGGAGCCCACCTGGATAACAAGGGAATAGTTTCCAAAGCTAGCAAGCAGGAGCCCACCTGAAGAACAAGGGAAGTATAATGAAAGTCTTATATTTCAAGTTTAATATTCGGTAACACAACTCGCCCAGTTATCAAATTGAGGCAGAAAATTTTCTTCGTTTTGTATGGTTGTTTGCAAGCAGGAGCCCACCTGAAGAACAAGGGAATATCTTTTTAAATGCAGCAAGCAGGCACCCACCTGGAAAACAAGGGAAATACAATTCAAATTTTAGCCTTTAAAATTTTAATATCTCATAACATGATACGTCCAGTCAACAGACTGGGGCAGAAAAATTTTCTTTGTTTGTCTATTTTATTGTAATCAGGCACCAACCTGGAGAACAAGGGAATACTTTTCAAGCATTGCAAGCAGGAGCCCACCTGGAAAACAAGGGAATATTTTTCAAGCATCGCAAACAAGAGTCCACCTGTAAAACAAGGGAATACTTTTCAAACATCGCAAACAGGAGCCCACCTGGAAAATAAAGGAATACACTTTTCCAATAATCGCAAGCAGGATCCCACCTGAAGAATGGATACATATTTCAAATTATAGTAATCAAGCAACATCAGGAGGAATGGCAAAACATCGCCAAGGCAACAACAAGAATTCCATTCAAAGAACACAAGATACAAGTTCAAGGCAACAAGAGCAAGTTTGGAGATATAGATAGGATCTTTTGTAATTCCTAGTTTATAGCTTAGGCTAGCTTCTTTTTATCTTGACGGTGTAATAAGGAGGTCAGCGAGCAGTAACAGCAGCAACGGTAGTGAAATCGCAGCTCCTGGCAGTCCCAGCTACCAGTCATTCCTGAACTACACTGACCTGATTCCTGTTTAGCCCGGGATATATAGGCAAGCAGGGTGCGGTCAAGCTTTTCAAAAATGCTTCACACGGAATATTCAAACGGGCAAAAATCGCTCGTATTTGCTCACTTATCTTTGCCCGAAAACTTTTCATGTTTCCGAGCAAAGAGGGGCAGCTGTGAGCACGTGGTTTTTGCCCTATATATGAATTATTCCCAAATTCAAACAAAATAACTCTTCTTTCATTATTTTACACCTTTGTGAATTTTGTATTATTTTTTGCTAATTGTTTGCATTTTATTTGTGCATTTTAATTCATATAAAAAATATAAAAAATACGTTTGGCATTTGCGTTTAGGATTTAAATTCATATTTTAAAAATATTTAGTGGTTAAGTTGTTTTTAGAATAAAATTTAAAAAAAATAACAAATTAGTCCATTTTGCATTTTTAATTATCAATTGTTGAATTTGTCATGATTTTACTTTTAAATAGGATTTAATCAATTTTGTAGGAGTTAATTAGTAAATTAGGTTTGAATTTTTATATAAAATCAGAAAATACAATGTGAAATGCAAAAATAAATCAAATAAATGAGAATAAGAAAAAGAAATAAAAATGAAAGAGGGTCTTAATGAAAAATTAAAATGGGCCACTTCTGCCCAGGCCCAAATGCTCAAATCTCCCCACTTCAAGCCCAAATATGCACCCCCTACCCGGTCCAGACGACATTGCCTTTGAGACCAATGAAACGACGTAGTATAGGAAGCATACTACGTCGTTTTGAGTTATAAATGCCAAATTAAATCCAGGTCATCCATCCACTCTCATCCAACGGTCGTGGTCCCATCTCGGTTATTAAATAAAATTGTCCATAAACCCTAAAGACATTTGTGTCTTCCTCGTACACTCCCCTGTAGTGCCGGTCTAACACCACCACCCTCCGTCTTAACGCCGCCACCGGCGGCCAATATACAAATTGCCTCAAATTTTCACAAGTTCTTCTCTTCACCCCCCTCTCCCCGAATCCACCCTTAGTTTTTCCCAAATCCTACCCAATCCCCCCAAATCCACCAAACCCTAGGCGCTGCCACCACCGTGCACGGCGGCGCCGCCACCCTGAACCCTCCAAATCACACCAAATCGATATAATATGACCTCCTCATTCGCCTCATGATGAATCTACTGTCAGTGATGTTCAAATCTTATCAGAGCTAACCGAATTTTAAATCTAAGAAGCGGCGGAACCCTAGGACTTTATAGGTGAGTTTTTCTTTGCTTTTCTTCATTAGTTTCTCCTCCATGACCTCTATTTCTTCATGATTAATCAATTTAGGTTTTGTTTTTCTTTTTGTTTGACAATGCCGCCTAGAATCAATAGTTGAATTTGTTTCTGTTCTTATCTGTTCATCTTCATGTTTGTTTGATTTCTAATTCACTGAAAATTAATAAGCATGAATTTGTTCTTTAATGTTTGCCATTAGTTTAGGCTTAATTCTTGTCCCGTATTCTGCCTGGATTTTCTGTTGATGAATTTTGACTTTGGCTTGAATTATTGATAAGTTGCCCCTGTTTAATTTTATTTGAATTACTGGATCATTTTTAGTCAGAGTAACCATCTAGTTAAGTTTAATTTCCATGTTTTGATTAGTTGGTATGAATGGTTAGTCCAATTTTAGGATTTGCTTATATTTAGCTGAACCTTTAGTCCCTAGTGTTAGTAATTCTAAGGGGTGTTCAGGGGTGTTTTAGGTATCAAAAATGGCCTAATTTGTTAAGGGTAGAAATTTCAGGAACCAAGCAAGGGTAGTA
>MU748597.1:3621-23992 GCA_026770625.1 Nicotiana glauca
TCAATTATACTTCTAGTTTAAATGCTTTTAATGATTTTCAAACAAATGGTTTTGAGCTTTATGCTCGGGTTGAGAGTGAAATTGGTCGGGCTTGCCTAGCAGTTGTGTTGGGCGCCATCACGACCGGGATTGGAGTCGTGACAGGAAGTACTTCTAACAATCCTGCAGCCTCCCGAGGATAAGTACAGACGTCTCCGTACTGATCCGCGAGACTCTACTAGACTTGCTCATGACTCGTGAGACCCTAGGAACCTAGTGGTCTGATACCATGTTGTCACGACCCAAAATCCACTAAGGGTCGTGGTGGCACCGGACACTACTGTCAAGCAAGCAAACCAAATTACTTAATCAAAATCTCGTTTTAATACTTTTGAAATCTAGGATTTTCCTTCAAATTTAGCAATTTTAAAGAATATAGTCTCAAATCAAATTTAAATGATAAGCAGTTAAAACAATACTTCAAACCATCCCAGAACCCGGTGTCACAAGTGCATGAGCATCTACTGACAAGAAAATAAAATACAACTTCCGTCCGGAATATAGTGGACAGGAAGTAAATACAGTACACTGGAAGGGACTACTCTAGCTGCGGCCGTCTCGAATGATGCAGCTCACCTAGTCCCAGAATTATCCGCGCTGTTATGCCCAGTAGGCCACTAGGGTTACATATACATGTGCAACAAAAATGCATAGAAGTGTAGTATGAGTACGTAAACAACGGGTACCCAATGAGTATCCCGCCTAACCTCGAAGAAGTAGAGACGAGAGGGTCAACTTCGACACTTACTAGAGGTCAATTGACGATATACTAAAAATGTGAGGAAATCATGGATTTATATAGCCGTTCTAATTCACGAAGCCAGAGATAGGTAAACACCTTGAACAAATAATCAAGGATTTTCAAGGTTTACTCTTCATTATCTTATCAATTTATATCAAGCCACGAAGGGCAATTTCACATTTAAAAATCTCGAGCGACAATATAACATGCGCAAATAACACTGAGGCGACGCCCCAATCCAACAGAAATAAACGGTGCACTTGCCGAGGGTGGCCGACGCGCCTATAGATGCATCTATTTAATCTGCCGAGGCGTTCAACCCGTTCCATAAATAAACACATACCCTGCTCGCGAATCATGCATGCGACGTAGGTACACATAGAGGTACATGCTCAATCAGTCAATTAAGAACTCATCGGGGGATATTTATCCAAATAAAACAATTTCTCTTTTAACAATTCAGGAAAAAAAAATGATGTTTAATCCCTTTTTAAATTCGTTTACTAATCCAAGGTGATATAAGCAATTAAAGCTATCAATGGGTCCATAAATAATCCAAGTATAACATGCTTGTGGGTCCTAACTACCAGGACAATAGCATAATAACAGCTACGTACGGACTCTCGTCACCTCGTGCGTACGTAGCCCCCCCAATTAGGAGCACATAATCAATTATTTCACCTATGGGGACAATTCCCTCTTACAAGATTAGAAAGGAGAATCACCTCACTCCAAAGATCCAAACCGGCATTCCACGCCCTTCCGAAGACTCTAATTGATGCACCACGCTCCAAAACTAGCCAACGGTTACTTAAATCCATTAATATATGCTCAATTATTCATTACAATCTAATTTATAGAAATTCCTAACTCTGATAAAAAGTTGACAAAAATCCCTCGGGCCCACGTGCCCGGATTCCGAAATATTTCGAAGATAAATTTTACCCATAAACTCACGAACTCAAATATATGATTTTCTCTAAATTTCATACCCAAAATCGTGGTCAAATTCCAAGAACAATAATTTTCTAGGTCTTCCCTCAAACCCCAAGTTTTCTACAATTTTCATGCTCAAATCCATACATAATTGATGTATTTAACTCAAAATGGGTGGGGATAACTTACCTTATCATTAATGATGAAGATCCTCTCTTGAAACCCCTCCAAGAATCGCCCAAGCCAAGAAAATATAACAGGAAATAACAAAAATCCGATTTTTAAAACACCGTCACTGCCTCAGCAATTTCTGCTTCTGCGGAAATATTTCCGCTTCCGCGGTCCCGCTTTTGCGGACACTAGGCTCCAGCCCAAATTTCGCTTCTATGGACGGCCCACCGCTTCTGCGGTTTCGCTTTTGCGGTTCTAGGGCCGCTTCTGTGATCCTGGGCTGCTTCACATCCAACCATTTCTACGGCTTCTTTCTCGCTTCTGCGGGGCCGCTTCTGCGGTCCCAAATCTGCAGAAGCGGAAATACCAGAAGCAGCAGCTCCAACCCTTCTTCAAACTCCAAATTCGATCCGTTAGCCACCCGGAATCTACCTGAGGCCCCCGGGACCTCAACCAAACCTACCTGCGGACGTACTCCGACTTTTGGAATTTGATTCCGACCCCGATATCAAAAAGTCCACCTCCGGTCAAACTTTTCAAAAACCTTTAAATTTTTATCTTTAGCCAAATGGTTCCAAAATGACATACGGACCTCCGAATTCACTTCCGATTGTGCCCCCAACTCCAGAATCACCATACGGAGCTATTCACAGTCTCGGAATCCCAAATGGACATCGATAACACAGAAATACGCTTCAAGCCAAACTTATGAAATTTCTTCTAAAATGCTAATTTTCACAATAGGCACCAAAACGCTCCCGAGTTATCCAAAACCCAAACCGGGCATACGCCCAAGTCCGAAATCATCATACGAACCTGCTGGAACCTTCAGATCCCGATTCCGAGGTTGTTTACTCAAAATTCCAATCCTAGTTCATTCTTTCAGCTTTAAGCTTCTGAAATGAGAATGCTCTTTCCAAATCAACCCTGAACTTCCCGAAATTTAATTCCGACTATTCGTACATGTCATAATACCTGTAATGAAGATGTTCATAGGCTCCGACTGCTGAACGGAGCGCTAGGACTCAAAATGACTGGTCGGGTCGTTAAAGGAAGCTAATTATTTATTAAAGACATTGTAACATGCATATCAAGGCAATATACATTTATTTCCTCCGCTTTTAAAGATCATTCGAAGTTCTTGATTTTAGTCATAGTTCTTCATAAGTGTTTGGCTTCGAACCGAAGGCATGTTACTAGTTACGATCGTAACCGATATCGGACCCAATATTACTACTGGTTTGGTTGTTTATTCTGTATTTAATTTGCGTTTCTAACGTCATTAATCACTTATATTGAATTAGCCCACATATCCTTAAAATCACGTATAAATTTAATTTCTTATCTATTTTTAAGGGTAAACACTTGTAAACATGAGAAAGATCAAGAAAGGAATTCTATGGACGGAGAGTATTGAATCATTCTCAGTTTATGAAATTCCTTTCTTGATTTTTCGTCCTTACACCAAACAATGTGATGCTATTATTGTGGGCAGGGATGTGCACAGAACAGATTGGATCGTATTTAACACATTTCGGATTCGAATTGCGGATTCTAGAAATGCAATTACAATCTGATCCGAATTATATCGGATCGAATTAGATCGAATTTTAAAGTTTGGATCAGATCGGATTTTGGATCGTATTATTATGCCTCAAAGTTGCAAATTAATATGTATATTTTATTTGTAAAAAAGGCAGTACATTAAGAAAAATTCATGTTTATGTAACTATGAGAGTACTCTGGTGCCAAACTGCCAATATCGCTAAATATAGCAATTGCAAAGGTAATAATTTGGAGGAAGATGTAAAGTAAGTACTGACTATCAGAAATTAAAGTATAGTATTTATATATTGCCTAATAATTCCGGATCGAATTAGAATATATCAATCCGTATCCGATCCAAAATCCAAAAATTTAATAAACACAATCTGAAATCCGATCCAATCCGAAATTCGAAATCTGAAGTTTAATGGATCGTTTCGAATTTCGGATATCCGATTCGAATGAATTGCCCTAGATGTGGCTACAGCCTTAATATGTAACGAGAGACCAGAAGATGCATATAGAAAGTTTATTTTTTGAAAGTGGCTTTTCTCCTTTATTGCAAAGGACTAAATAAATAATAGTCCCTTTTTTATGGGAAGGAAATCGTAAAAATTGTACGGGCATTCTTTTTGGTCTCCCCCATTTAACCTATACCCATTTTTTTGAAAAGTATTACCTTGTACCCACTGTTTAAACAACTTTAAGCCTCTTTCTCCTTCTCCTTCGTTTTCTGAATGCTGAAGATTGAGATATTATTATGTGTTCTAGCCCGATGATTTATATATATATGCTTGTCCATTATGTGCGTGTGATATATATGTATATATATATATATAAAGAGAGAGGGAGAGAGAGGAGAGAGAGAGAGAGAGAACAACTTATATTTGCTATTTTAGCTCTTTACAAATAGGAATTAGCTTCGGACCGTCTAGTTCGGAAATTCTAATTTTAATTGCTACTGAAACATGAAAGCACGACTTGATTCCATGTGCATTAGGTGAGAATGTTATTTTTATTCTAAGGCTAAAATTTACAATAAATAGTAGTTAGCAACTAGATCTTAATGACAACTTGTCATTGTTATTTTAGAACTTTAGTTCTAAGAATGCTGAAGTTCAGCAAATATAAACAAAAACTTCAACTCCTAGAATGTTGAACAGCAAATACAAAATAAACTTCAGCCCTGAAGTTCATTGCAAACATAACAAAGCTTCAGCTAAAACATGCTGAAGTTCAGCAAATATAGAACAAATCTTCAGCTAAAACACGCTGAAGTTCAGCAAATACAGAACAAAGCTTCAGCTAAAACATGCACTTTAGTTACTAGAATGCTTAAGTTCAGCAATTACAAATAAAAACTTCAGCCAACACATGTTGTTATTTTATTGAACTGAAGTTTGCCATTTGCACTATGAACTGAAGTTTGTGTGATTGCCTTTGCAAGTCAGGTGAAACTTCAGGCAAAAATATCTGAAGTTTTGCTACACTTCAAGCACAAATTTTTGCTATTCCCGGCCCGTATGCCTGAAGTTACGCGAAAAGTGGATACGTTTGCAATTTTTTGTACAAAGCATGTATAAGTTAAAAAGTGACTCAGAAAATGGGTATAGGTACAAATGCTCGCGAATCATGATTGTTACCCGGAGCATACCATTTTTCCTCTTATTTGAATAGGCTTTTAAATCCTAACCCCATGTGTGGAAAATTAAGTAAGTGAAAGTTATTTTTTCCTAAATAATTTGATTTGATATAAATGTCAAACTCCTTTGAGAATTTCAAACATTATTTTACGGGTATAGTTAAATATTAAAAATAAGTAGTTTAATTTTGCAAAATTTTTCCAAAAGAAAAATTATTTTATTCACAAATTTATTTCACTTGAAACTTTAAAAATTATCTATTTCTTTCTCAAGAGCAAGCAACAATAGTACCATGGTGATAGAGTTTATGTTGGATTATGGGTCGTGGGTCGTTCCATGTGGGCTGACCCGACCCGATTAGGAGAGATAAGTAGAGGTTAAGGAAAGTTACCACTAAATCACAAACGTTCATTAAAGTGAACGTGCAAAAAGGTGAGTGGTGAGTTATCTTCCTTACCCGTTATTACTTTGCCTATTTATATTAAGGAGAAAACACAAAACTTTCAAGTGTTAGAATTTTCTCAAACTAATTCTTTCTATACGGAAAACACACACAAGTTAGGGAATCTAATTGGTGGAATAAAAACTCTGTTTCGTGGAGATTCATAATACGACTTGGTGCTATTATTTTGGTGAGTTCAAGAATTCTTCCACTGCGTTGTTGACGGGTATGCTAATGTTGTTCTCGCCCCGTGATTATTAAACTAACAATGGCATCAGAGCCAGTGATACTATTTTCTGGTTTACATCTTCTCAGTCGATGCTATATTTTTTTAAGACTGCTACTGGAATTTCTTTAGCACTGTCGCAATAAAAGAAAGAAAATATCACAACTGTTTGATAACAATTCTAGAACCGTGAATCCTTACTGGAAAGAGAACAAAGTTTTTATTTTGTAGTATAACTAATAAACAATTAGTTTGTTGATGTCATATAATTCCTCTTGGCTAATGTCCTATCCATTGTTACACCAGAAGTTTTCTTCATACTTTTTTTTTGTATTTTAGTATTTATATTTATTTTAATCTTATTTGTCTTTTATGGTGCTTTAGAACAATTTTAATTTTAAAGAAGTTGCTTACCATCATGTTATATCATAGAAAGCATAAGTTAGTATTTTCTATGAAATTTTTCTTGACATTCACATAAAGTAGTGATATACTCCTTTGTTGCTAAAAAGAAATAATTGAATTTGGAAAATTGTCACAAATATTTCCAAGAAGTTTCCCATAAAGATTGTTATTTGTTATACCAATCTGTTTAAGTGATGGCTAAATAAATATAATTGGTGGAATCATATAAGCTTATCAAGTCTATGGAAGTCAGGCAACAAAGTCTACTGAGTTCTTGCGAAATTTCTCGAATAAGTATATTGCTTCGTAGTCTTAAATACTTTAGTTTTTGTTATATCAAAAAGGGGTGAAGGGAAATAACCTGAAAATTGGTTAAACAAAGTACAAGAACGTTTGGTAATCTTAATGTCTATACTATTTCAGTAAATTAAAATGAGTTTAGTCCTAATCCCTCAATTGATACCCTTCTATAAGTAATTGTGATATATGTTCACATTGAGTGGTTGTATCCATTCTTACTATTGCCTTGTTCCTATTTCATATATGGCTGAACAGGGACCAGTTAGAATTACTCCAAGTGGGAGTTCTCGAAGTCAAGGAAGGGGACAACGTAGAAGGATATGCCGTCGCAAGACTTATTTTCATAATGATTCAGACTCGGAGCCTGAAGTAATCAGGAATATCTCAAGGGCGAGGTAAAATAAGTAAAGGGATCGAAGGGCTGAACGAGGGGAAGAAGAAAAGAAATTTAGTGAGCTTAAGGAATTTACAATGGGTATTGATACTTCCATTCATGAACATTTACAACTTTTTAGGTTAAAAAGAGCTGAATTGACTAATTATATAAAAATTACTGATTGGAAAACATTAGCTATTTTAGCGAACTCTCTTCGAGAGCCTTGAGGTAAAATTTTAATTGAGATTAATCATAATATTTGGCCTAGTGCACCTTTTAGCATATATGTACAAGAGTTAGTGTTCGATTGGTACATGTATGTCCTAACAAACATGTAAATTGTTATTGTATGTTTTATCTTAATAAAATTTAATTGTGTTATTTGTCTCACCAGTTACATACATTGTTTAAGACTTGAGATAAAGTACATACTAAGAAGTGATTTTAATATTAATTAAAATATTTAGGTATAGATGATGAATGGAGTAGTGACCTTTTAATTTTATACTAAATGTAAAATTAATATTATAATTAATTTACTTAAGTGTGTAATCACATGTATAAATTGACTGTAGTATATATATATATATATATATATATATATATATATATATATATACACGTGTTGTCTCTAATAACAGACATGGCATCGAAAAGTATCGCTGTTGACTTGAACAAGGGTGACAAACTGAATAATGAAAATTATGACATCTGGAGTCGTAAAATATGGTATGTACTCGAAGAGCAAGATGCTCTTGAAAGTATTAACCATGCTATGAGTCACCCAGATGAGGGTAACACTGCCCAACACATGAGGGATCTGGAAACTTATAATATTTGAAAAAAGAAAGTGTGATGACCCCGCCCGTCGTCACGTGAGTTACCGCCCCGTTTCTCCCATATTATGTTGCTCTATGTTTCAATATCAGTATTTGAGTTGATCGGATAGAATTGAATTTGTTTTAGTTGGAAATGAGGCACTTAGCCTCTTAGAAGAAAGCTTGTTTTGGAAAAGTCAACTAAAAGTTGACTATATAGTTAGAGGGCTCGGATGTAAATTCCGGTGAATTGGTTAGCTTCGGGGGATGATTTGTGACTTAGGAGTGCGATCGGAATTGATTTTGAAGGCTCAGTGTAGAATTAGGCTTGAATTGGCGAAGTTAACATTTTAGCGATATCCGGTTGATAGGTGAGATTTTGATCCGAAGGTCGGAATAGAATTACGAGAGTTGCAGTAGCTCCATTAGGTGATTTTGGATATGCATGCAAAGTTTCAGGTCATTTGGAGGTGTTTAGCTCGGGTTTTTGATCGAATGTGCAATTCGGAAGTTTTTAAGAAACTTAGGCTTTGATTTGATGAAAATTGAGGATTTTGATGTTAACGATAGCGTTTTGATGATTCGAGCAAGTTTGGATAGGGTATTAGATCATGTCTGTGCTTTTGGTTGAGGTCCCGGGGGACTCGGGGTGAGATCGGGTGTTAAAAATGAGAAGTTTTTGAGTTTGGCTTCAGGTTGGTATTGTTGTTTGAGTCATTTCCGCATCTGCGGAAAAGGGACCACATAAGCGGTTCCGCAGATGCGGCTAAGGGATCGCAGAAGCGGTTCTCTGGGGAGGCTTGGCTTTCCGCAGAAGCGAACAAGGCTTCGCATAAGCGGGTTCCGCATAAGCGATTTTGGACCGCTTAAGCGGTACTAGGTGAGTTAAGTGAGACCGCATAAGCGGCCATTTGGTCGCAAATGCGGTGACCGCAGGTGCGGTATAATAACCGCAGAAGTGGAAGTCGGTCTGGGTTAAGTGAACAGTGGTTCACGATTTTTGAAAGAGAAGAGAAATATTTTGGATTCGACTTAGGCAATTTCTTGGGCGATTTTGAAGAGAATTCGAAGGGGTTTCACCAGGTATGAATTATTCGACTCGGATTATGTTATTATGGTGTAAAAACATGGATTAATCACTGAATTTCAAGGAATTAATGGTTAAAAATGGAAGTTAGGGCTTGAAACTTAAGAGAGTTTAAATGTGGGTTTTGAAGGGGCAATTGAACTCTGATTTTGGTAAATTTAATATGTATAGACTCGTGGCGAGACGAGGAGTCCGGTGATATAAATTTTGTAATTTTTTGAGAAGTGGGCCCAGGGCTCGGGTTTTGCCAACTACATGATTTTTGGTGTTTTTCGAGTCTTTTCGATTGGGTTGTGTTCTATTAGCCTATTGTAACGTATTCGTTGTGGTTTTGGCCAGATTCGACGCACGAGGAGGTCGATACGAGAGGAAAGGGCATTACGGGCTAGTCTTCGGCCGCCTAGAGGTGAGTAATAGATGTAGATGATGACTTGAGGGTTTGAAACCCCGGTATATCACACTGTGACGCTATATTGAGGCGAGACACGTACTCTACGATGAGTGTGGGGTCGTTTGTGATTGGAGGACTATGGCTTAGTCCGTCCGAATGATGTTCATAATGTGTATTGACTAGAAATTGATTGGTAAACATCCTACTTGGATTGCTATGAGCATATTTGGGCTGCGTGCCGATTATTTGGATCCCATAGGGATTATTATCACTGTTTTCATGATGCTTAGCATGGTTTCATAATATCAGTCCTGAGTTAAACACTTTCTCGAAATGATTAGTAGATCCCTAAAGTTTTAAACACTTCATCTATAATTCCTAATAATTGGAACTGAAAATGATAAACTTGACTGTGCCTGTGTGGCTTACATGCATATATCCGGACTAAGTGTGGATCGGACTGCACGCCGCAGCGAATGCTACGATGATTTGGGTTGTAGGAGCCCCTCCGGAGTCTGAACCCCCACAGTGAGCGCGGGTACCCAAATGGATCGGGATGTACGCCGCAGCGGTCATGTGCATTGCATTGTATTCATGCCTTGATGTTTATCTGATCTAGATGTTTCTGTTTTGTTGCCATTTCACCGTTAACTATGCTAAATTGTTAGTGTTAGCTTTACATTGTAGTATTTTCGGTATTTCTTACTTTCAATCATTATATATGTCTATTACCACTGAGTTGAAAGTACTCACTTTACTCCCTGCACCATGTGTGCAGATTCAGGTGTCTCGGGAGTATAGTTGAGCTATTTGCTGTTTTCAGAGCTTCTCAGGAGTTGTCGAGGTAGCTGCCTGACGTTCGCAGGACCCGACTCCTCCCCTATCCCTTTATTATTTCCGTATTTTAGAACACCAGTATTACTGATGATTTATTACTCTGTGTTATTAGAGGCTCTAGACTCATGACCCCAGGTCTTTTCGAGTTTTATTGGCAGTTGTTATGATTTCCGTACTATTTCTGTCTATTATCACTGGTTAGAACTATATTATCTGATAATTTAACTCTATTAATTGCAAATGGGTGGATTGATTGAGTTGTGAGTGTTAAATTGTCGGGCTTGCCTAGCAATTATGTTGGGCGCCATCACGATCGGGATTGAGGTTGTGACAAGTTGGTATCAGAACCTAGGTTACTAGGCCTCATGAGTCATGAGCCGGTTAGTAAAGTCTCGCGGATCGGTACGGAGACGTCTGTATTTATCCTCGAGAGGCTGCAGAACCTTTAGGAAACACTTCATATTCTTGAAACTCTTGTCGTGCGGCTTTGTTGTTCTGAGACCTAAATTTTTGTATTCTATTCTCTCGCAGATGGCGAGAACCCGTGCTACCGGACGTGATGGATGCCCACCATTGCCACTTGCTAGAGGTTGTGGTCGTGGTCGAGGTAGACCAGTGAGAGCAGAACCTGCAGATCCACCAACTGCCCAGGTTCCGGGCCAGCCTCCAGCTGTAGATACTCCAGCAGCACCTGTTCAGGCACCGACAATGCCCATTATGATTCCTGGTCTTCAGGAGGCTTTATCTCATATCTTATCCTTCTGCACTGGCCTGGCTCACGCAGTCTCAGCCACTACTGTAGCAGCTACTTCTCAGACCGGGGGTGGTCAGCAGACCCCCGCTGCTCGCACACCCGAGCAGGGTGTTCAGGGATTGCAGACACCGGGAGCAGCCCCAGCTCAGCCAGTCGCACTAGTTGCACCAGTTTCCCCAGTTGCACCAGTTGCCCCAGTTGCGACAGTAGCACCAGCTCCAGACTTTGTGGTCCCAGCTATGCCAGACGACGAGCAGCGTTGACTGGAGAGGTTCGGTAGGCTCCAGCCTCCGACGTTCAGTGGCACTGAGGGTGAGGATGCCCAGGGATTTCTAGACAAGTGTCAGCGTATGCTTTGCACTGCAGGGATATTTGAGTCAAGTGGAGTGGCTTTTACTACTTTCCAGTTCTCAGGGCCTGCATTTACATGGTGGGAGGAGTTTGAGAGGCGTAGGCCTGTTGGAGCAGCGCCCCTTACTTGGCAGCAGTTCTCCACTCTCTTTCTGGAGAAGTATGTACCGCAGTCTCGCAGAGAGGAGCTGCGTCGTCAGTTTGAGTGGTTGGTTCAGGGAGATATGACTGTGACCCAGTATGAGTTGAGATTTATGCAGCTAGCTCGGCATGCTACTTGGATGAACCCGACAGATCGGGAGAGGATTAGAAGGTTTGTGGATGGTCTTAACTATCCAGTCCACATTTTGATGACTAGAGATAGGGTTGTGGCCGTCTCGTTTGAGGAGGTAGTTGATATGGCTCGACAGATTGAGACAGATCGCCGTCGGGAGTGTGAGGAGAGGGAAGCCAAAAGGCCTCGAGGTTCAGGTAGCTTCTATGGTGCTCTGTCTAGGGGCCAGTTCCAGCGCAGTAGAGGTCATTCCTTCAGACCTCCTCAGTCAGGTCGTACATAGTCCAGTGGGGCTTCTTCAGGCTGTGGTCATCAGGGTTATCAGCAGGGTCAGTCTTCACTTAGTGCCCTTCCAGCTTAGAGTTATACTCCTGCCTCTTCAACCTAGGGTTCGTCTGCAGCGAGGGGTTCCCTTCAGTCCCCTTTTCCAGCTCCGGGTCGTTGCTACGAGTGCGGTGAGTTTGGTCACATGAGGAGATAGTGTCCTCGACTTCGTGGTGATCGGTCTCAGCAGATAGATCAACCCTCCTCTTCTACTCTATCTACTTCAGCACCATCCCAGTCAGGTAGGGGTGTGGGTCAGACAGCTAGGGGCCGCCCTAGGGGTGGAGATCGATCTAGTGGTGGTCAGGCTCGATTCTATGCTATCCCAGATAGGAGGGACGACATTGCATCATATGCTGTTATCACAGGTATTATCTCAGCCTGCCACAGGGATGCCTCTATTTTGTTTGATCCCGGATCTACCTATTCCTATGTATCTTCATATTTTGCTCATCATTTGGGTACGACCCGTGGTTGTCTTGCCTTGCCTGTGCACGTATCTACCTCGGTGGGTGATACTATTATTGTGGATCATGTATATCGATCATGTCTGGTGACTATTGGGGGTCTGGAGACCCGAATTGACTTATTATTGTTGGGCATGGTAGATTTTGATGTGATTCTGGGTATGGGCTGGCTATCCCCGTACCATGCTATTCTGGACTTTCATGCCAAGATAGTTACGTTGGCTATTCCGGATGTTCCGAGGATCGAGTGGCGAGGTATGATTGACTATGTACCCAGCAGGGTGATTTCTTTCTTAAAGGCCCGGCGGATGGTTGGGAAGGGTTGTTTATCGTATTTGGCTTTCGTGAGAGATGTCAGAGCTGAGATTCCTAGTCTTGATTCTGTGCCCGTTGTGAGGGATTTCCCTGATATGTTTCCAGCAGACCTGCCAGGCATGCTGCCGGACAGGGACATTGATTTCGGTATTGATCTGGTGCCGGGCACTCAGCCTATCTCTATTCCTCCCTATCGTATGGCACCAGCTGAGTTAAAAGAATTGAAGGAGCAACTTCAGGAACTCCTAGATAAGGGGTTCATTCGTCCGAGTGTGTCACTGTGGGGTGCACCGGTTCTATTTGGGAAGAAGAAAGATGGCACAATGAGAATGTGCATTGACTACAGGCAGTTGAACAAGGTGACAGTGAAGAACAAGTATCCACTACCGCGCATTGATGATTTGTTTGATCAGCTCCAGGGAGCAAGGGTATTCTCGAAGATTGATCTCCGTTCAGGCTATCACCAGCTGAAGATTAGAGATTCTGATATTATGAAGACAACTTTTAGGATAAGATATGGGCATTATGAGTTTCTAGTTATGTCTTTTGGGTTGACTAACACCCTAGCCGCGTTCATGCATCTGATGAATAGTGTGTTTCGGCCGTATCTGGATTCATTTGTGATTGTTTTTATTGATGATATCCTAGTGTACTCGTGTAGCCAGGAGGAACATGCTCAGCATTTGAGAGTGGTATTACAGAGATTGAGGGAGGAGAAGCTTTATGCAAAGTTCTCCAAGTGTGAGTTCTGGCTTGGGTCTGTGTCTTTTCTGGGACACGTGGTGTCAAGCGATGGTATTCAAGTTGATCCAAAGAAGATAAACGCGGTGCAGAGTTGGCCTAGACCGTCCTCAGCCACGGAGATTCAGAGTTTCCTCGGTTTGGCAGGGTATTATCGACGGTTCGTTCAGGGTTTTTCATCTATTGCTTCGTCCTTAACCAAGTTGACACAGAAGAATACTCCATTTGTGTGGTCGGATGAGTGCGAGGAGAGCTTTCAAAAACTCAAGACAGCTTTGACCACAGCTCCAGTGTTAGTGTTGCCATCAGCCTCAGGTTCTTACACCGTGTATTATGATGCTTCGAGAGTTGGGATCAGATGCGTGTTGATGCAGGACGGTAGAGTTATTGCATATGCTTCTCGTCAGTTGAAGCCTCATGAGAAGAACTACCCTGTACATGATTTAGAGTTGGCTGCTATAGTCTATGCTTTGAAGATTTGGAGGCACTATTTATATGGCGTATCTTGTGAGGTATTCATTGATCATCGCAACCTTCAATATTTGTTCAAACATAAGGATCTTAATTTTAGGCAGCGGAGGTGGCTTGAGTTGCTCAAGGATTATGACATTACCATTTTGTATCATCCGGGAAAGGCTAATGTAGTGGCCGATGTTTTGAGCCGAAAGGCGATAAGTATGGGTAGTTTGGCGTACATTCCAGTTGGGGAGAGGCCCTTTGTAGTTGATGTCCAAGCTTTGGCCAATCGGATGGTGAGGCTAGATATTTCGGAGCCTAGTCGGGTGTTGGCTTGTGTGGTATCTCGGTCTTCCTTATATGACCGCATTAGAGAGCGCCAGTATGATGATCTGCATTTGCTTGTCCTTAAGGATAGGGTTCAGCATGATGATGCCAGGGATGTGACTATTGATAGTAATGGTGTGTTGAGGATGCAGGGCCGAATTTGTGTGCCCAATGTGGACGGGCTTCGGGAGTTGATATTGGAGGAGGCCCACAACTCGCGGTATTCTATTCATCCAGGTGCCGCGAAGATGTATCAGGATTTGAGACAGCATTACTGGTGGAGGAGAATGAAGAAGGATATTGTGAGTTATGTAGCTCGATGTCTCAACTGTCAGCAGGTCAAGTACGAGCATCAGAGGCCCAGTGGTGTACTACAACGCATAGATATTCCCGAGTGGAAGTGGGAGAGGATTACTATGGATTTTGTGAGTGGTCTCCCTCGTACCTCGAAGAAGTTTGATTCGATTTGGGTGATTGTGGATAGGCTGACCAAGTCCGCGCACTTCATTCCGATGTGTACTAGCTATTCCTCGGAGCGGTTGGCAGAGATTTTCATCCAAGAGATTGTATGGTTGCATGGGGTCCCAGTTTCTATTATATCAGATAGGGGTACTCAGTTTACTTCTCAGTTCTGGAGGACTTTTCAGCGAGAGTTGGGCACACAGGTAGAGTTGAGCACAGCATTTCATCCACAGACGGACGGGCAGTCCGAGCGTACCATTCAGATATTGGAGGACATATTGCGTGCTTGTGTTATTGATTTTGGAGGTTTTTGGGCTGATTTCTTGCCACTTGCGGAGTTTACCTACAACAATAGCTATCAGTCCAGCATTCAGATGGCACCGTATGAGGCCTTATATGGGAGACGTTGTAGATCTCCGGTTGGTTGGGTTGAGCCTGGCGAGGCTAGGCTATTGGGGACAGAGTTGGTCCAGGATGCCTTGGATAAGGTGAAAGTGATCCAGGAGAGACTTTGTACAGCTTAGTCGCGTCAGAAGAGTTATGCGGACAGGAAGGTTCGAGATGTATCTTATATGGTGGGCGAGAAGGTCTTATTGAAGGTTTCGCCTATGAAGGGCGTTATGAGATTTGGAAAGAAAGGGAAGTTGAGTTCGCGGTTCATTGGTCCTTTTGAGATACTTAGGAGGATTGGGGAAGTGGCCTATATGCTTGATTTGCCACCCAGCTTGTCGGGGGTTCATCCGGTATTTCATGTTTCTATGCTCCGGAAGTATGTTGGAGACCCGTCTCATGTGTTAGACTTCAGTATAGTTCAGTTGGATGATGATTTGACCTATGATGTGGAGCCAGTGGCTGTTTTGGGTCGTCGGGTTCGGAGATTGAGAACTAAGGACATAGCTTCGATGAAGGTGCAGTGGAGAGGTCGACCCGTGGAGGAGGCCACCTGGGAGACCGAGCGGGAGATGCGGAGCAGATATCCTCACTTGTTTGAGACTCCAGGTATGTTTCTTGACCCGCTCGAGGACAAGCGTTTGTTTTAGTTGGGGAGAATGTGATGACTAGGCCCGTCGTCACGTGAGTTACAACCCCATTTCCCCCATATTATGTTGCTCTATGTTTCAATATCAGTATTTGAGTTGATCGGATAGAATTGAATTGGTTTTAGTTGGAAATGAGGCACTTAGCCTCTTAGAAGAAAACTTGTTGTGAAAAAGTCAATCGGAAGTTGACTATATAGTTAGGGGGCTCTGATGTGAATTCTGGTGATTTGGTTAGCTTCGGGGGATGATTTGTGACTTAGGACTGCGATCAGAATTGATTTTGGAGGCTCGATGTAGAATTACGCTTGAATTGGTGAAGTTAGCATTTTGGCGATATTCGGTTGATAGGTGAGATTTTGATCCGAGTGTCGGAATGGAATTTCGAGAGTTGCAGTAGCTCCGTTAGGTGATTTTGGATATGCGTGCAAAGTTTCAGGTCATTCGGTGGTGTTTAGGTCGGGTTTTTGATCAAATGTGCAATTCGGAAGTTTTTAAGAAACTTAGGCTTTAATTTGATGAAAATTGAGGATTTTGATGTTAAAGATAGTGTTTTGATGATTCGAGCAAGTTTGGATAGGGTATTAGATCATGTTTGTGCTTTTGGTTGAGGTCCCGGGGGCCTCGGGGTGAGATCGGGTGTTAAAAATGAGAAGTTTTTGAGTTTGGTTTCAGGTTGGTATTGCTGGTTCTGTCATTTCTGCATATGCGGAAAAGGCACCGCATAAGCGGTTCCACAGATGCGGCTAAGGGATCGCAGAAGCGGTTCTCTGGGGAGGCTTGGCTTTCCGCAGAAGCGGACAAGGCTTCGCATAAGCGGGTTCCGCAGAAGTGATTTTGGACCGCATAAGCTGTCCCATATGAGTTAGCGGTCGTTTGGTCGCAAACGCAGTGACCGCAGGTGCGGTATAATAACCGCAGAAGCGGAAGTCGGTCTGGGTTAAGTGAACAATGGTTCATGATTTTTGAAAGAGGAGAAATATTTTGGACTTCGACTTAGGCGGTTTCTTGGGCGATTTTGAAGAGAATTCGAAGGGATTTCACCAGGTATGAATTATTAGACTCGGATTATGTTATTATGGTGTAAAAACATGGATTAATCACTGAATTTCAAGGAATTAATGGTTAAAAATGGAGGTTAGGGCTTGAAACTTAAAAGAGTTTAAATGTGGGTTTTGAATGGGCAATTGAACTCCGATTTTGGTAAATTTGATATGTATAGACTCGTGGCGAGATGAGGAGTCCGGTGATGTAAATTTTGTAATTTTTTGAGAAGAGGGCCCGGGGCTCGGATTTTGCCAACTTCGTGATTTTTGGTGTTTTTGTCTTTTCGATTGGGTTGTGTTCTATTAGCCTATTGTAAGGTATTCGTTTGGTTTTGGCCAGATTCGACGCGCGAGGAGGTCGATATGAGAGGAAAGGGAATTGCGGGCTAGTCTTCGGTCGGCTAGAGGTGAGTAATAGATGTAGATGATGACCTGAAGGTTTAAAACCCCGGTATATCACACTGTGACGCTATATTGAGGCGAGACACGTACTCTACGATGAGTGCGGGGTCGTTTGTGATTGGAGGACTATGGCTTAGTCCGTCCGAGTGATGTTCATAATGTGTATTGACTAGAAATTGATTGGTAAACATCCTACTTGGATTGCTATGAGCATATTTGGGCAGCGTGCCGATTATTTGGATCCCATAGGGATTATTATCACTGTTTCCATGATGCTTAGCATGTTTTCATGATATCAGTCCTGAGTTAAACACTTTCTCGAAATGATTAGTAGATACCTAAGATTTTAAACACTTAATCTATAATTCCTAATAATTGGAACTGAAAATGATAAACTTGACTGTGCCTGTGTGGCTTACATGCATATATCCAGACTGAGTGTGGATCTAGCTGCATGCCGCAGCGAATGCTACGATGATATTGCGCTTGGGCTGTAGGAGCCCCTCCGGAGTCTGAACCCCCACAATGAGCGCGGGTACCCAAATGGATCGGGCTGTACGCCGCATCGGTCATGTGCATTGCATTGCATTCATGCCTTGATGTTTATCTGATCTAGCTGTTTTTGTTTTGTTGCCATTTCACCGTTAACTATGCTAAATTGTTAGTGTTAGCTTTACATTGTGGTATTTTCGGGATTTCTTACTTTCAGTCATTATATATGTCTATTACCACTGAGTTGGAAGTACTCACTTTACTCCCTGCACCATATGTGCAGATTCAGGTGTCTCGGGAGCATAGTTGAGCTATTTGTTGTTTTCAGAGCTTCTCAAGAGTTGTCGAGGTAGCTGCTTGACGTTCGCACGACCCGACTCCTCCCCTATCCCTTTATTATTTCCGTATTTTAGAACACCAGTATTACTGAGGATTTATTACTCTGTGTTATTAGAGGCTCTAGACTCATGACCATAGGTCTTTTGGAGTTTTATTGGCAGTTGTTATGATTTTCGTACTATTTATGTGTATTATCACTGGTTAGAACTATATTATCTGATAATTTAACTCTATTAATTGCAAATGGGTGGTGTGATTGAGTTGTGAGTGTTAAATGGTCGGGCTTGCCTAGCAATTATGTTGGGCACCGTCACGATCGGGATTGGGGTCGTGACAGAAAGATTCCACTGCATGTGGGATTATTGTAAGATCAGTTGCTGATGATCTCATCCATAAATGTGAGCAATATCCTACTGCTCAAGCCATGTGGGAACATAAAAGAGAGGCATATGGGGGTACAATTATGACTTGCCTTCGACAGCTGACAATCAAGTTTGACACATACAAAAAACGTCATGATCATAGTGTCAAACAACATCTAAAGGTGATGTCAAATATAATTGCTCAACTCAAAATTGTTGGCCATGTTATCTATGATGAGCAGCAGATTCAGGCAGTGATTCGGTCTCTTTCCAATAATTGGGAACATTTGAATCTTAATTTTACCCACAATGATAGCATCAAAACTTTTGCTAATGTTGCTCGTCATGTGGAGCTTGAAGACTGTAACGACCCGACCAGCGTTTTTAGCTTTTGCACTTTGCTCGCCAGTTCTCGGGCATTTCTAGCCCTGTATTATACATTATGACTTATGTAAATTGTTGGTTTTGGTTTCAGGGTAATCAGAATGAATTTAGAAGAATAGTTCTCAGTTTGAAGCTTGAAATTTCAAAGGTTTGACCATGTTTTGACTTGTTTGTAAATGATCTCAGATTAAAAAATTTATGATTTGGTTAGCTCTGTTAGGTGATTTTTAGGGCTTAAGAGCGTGATCGGAATGTATTTTGAAAGTCCAGAGTAAATTTAGACTTGAATTGGCGAAATTGAGTTTTTGGCGTTTTCTGGTTGATAGGTGAGATTTTGATATAGGGGTCGGAATGGAACTCCAGAAGTTGCAGTAGATTCGTGATGATAGGCTATAATTACATATTTTAGTCACTTATGACACTCAAATTTACTGCACTTTAATTGAGTTTGAGCTTTAATCGCTAGTGATTTGCACTAACAGTGTGTTTTATGTCTTGTAGGAGTGATTCCGAGCTATATAGATGTTATTGAATGAATTCAAGTGATTTAGAGCTTTGAAATCTGAGTAAAATCCCAAGGAATTAAGTCGGGATCGTATTCGGGGATCAACGAATGATAGAGCAACAAAACAAAGAATCGAGTAGGCATATTGCGACTGTCTAGTAAAATGCACATAACTTTTTGGTCAGAACTCCATTTGTGCTGCACAATATATGATTGGAAAGCTACCTCAAAGGGATACAACTTTCATGTTTTACGTTTTTTCAAATTGCGACTGAAAGCGACCGCGGACCTGACGCGGACTGAAACAGTAGCCTTGCAATGTACCGCGCCCGGACCGCGGCCGCGGCATCCAGACCTGAAAAAATTGTCCTTTTTTCGCGTAGGAGAAGGTATAGTTATTTTGGCTACACCTTAGTTGGTATATATATATATATGGAAAACGGTATTTTAAGAGGTTGGACACACTTTTGATATAATTTAGACCTGCGAGACCAATTTTTAATACAAATTCGACCTAAGGAGGCAGAGACACAATATGAGCAAGGCGAGGAATTCTTCTACAAGTTTTTCCTTCCTCTTCCCATTTTTCATTGTTGGTTATGACTTTGAGTATTGTAGTTTTACATACTATTGTTAATAACTAATTTGTTATCTAGGATTTTCATAGAATCTTTTGTAGGATAAATTCTTGTTATGTTTTTATATAATTGAGCCGTTGGATTTCTCTACTTGTTCAACTACGTATTTATTGTTGTTGATTGAATGGTCATCGATTGAATGTGCCTATTTATTATGTGTTTCTTGAGAAATGATACATATTTAGGTGGTGTGAATACCTAATTTTTGCATGCTTTTAACTCTCCTAGAAATACTAGTATTTGGATGATTTTTAGTTATTTGTGCACTTTTATATTGCATTTTCTTTATTAAAAATACCAAAAATATTTTTACCTGTTTTTTGTATATTTAAATTATATATTCCAAAAGATTTTTTTTCTTTCTACTTATATATTTTCTTTAGGACTAAATAAGATAATTAGGGGTTAAGAGTTGGGCTAGTATATTTCAATTGAAATTGAGCCAAAATTGGCCCAAAACTAGGAGCCCAGATCCGGTCCCAAATTGGGTTGCCACAGGAGGGTCAAAACGACATAGTTTTATATCAAAACTATGTCATTTTGGTTAAGTGACAGAGATTTAATCTCATCCATTCATAGCCCTTTGATTCAACAGTCCAAATATGATCTTCATTCCTAATATTTAACACCTAAAGAAGCCAAAATTTGCCCTCATTTTTTCCCTATTATCTATTTCACTCGTCTCTCTACTCTCTACTCTCTCAAAGAACCAACTGCCGCCCGCCGCCCGCCGCCCG
>MU748597.1:25572-41727 GCA_026770625.1 Nicotiana glauca
CCCTATTCTGCCAGCCGAAAATCGCCACCGCTGGTGAACGAACCCCAAACCACCCCAAAATTTTACCCTCTCCTCCCATCTTCCTCCTATTTCTACCTATACCACTCAAAATCCACCAAAACATCTCAATCTCACCAAATCTAAACCTAAGCGTAACCCTAGCCGCCACCCGCTGTCGTTCGCCACCTCCAAATCCTGCCGAAATCGTATCATTTCCTCCTCTTCTCCTCCTCACTCCATATCTCCGACTTATGTCCCAAAAATCCCCATCATTGCCGACCCAAAAACCTCGCTGCCCACCACACCACTACTCGTCACCGCCTTGACCACCCAAGACCATCGGTGGCCCTTCATTTTTAGACTATTCCTAACCGAAAATGTTCGTTTCTCTTTAGCACAATGCTAGAACTCATTTGTTTTGGTGTGTGCTAGATAGAAACGCATGTTCAAGGTCAGGCAGTCATGGCTTGTCTTCCTTGGCATCTCTTCGTTTGATTTGGCATCGGCTTCCATCGTTTGGTATAACCCTATTCCCACTATCTTTCTTTTTCTTCTTCTTTCTTCTCTCTTCTTCTTCTCTGATTCTTCGTGTGTATTTTTTATTAGGTTTATGGATTAATCATAGTCATGATTCTGATAGTCGTATTATCAGTGTATGTTATTTTAGTAATTCATTGTTATTCTGGAATCAACATTTCTTCATATCTTTAAATTAGTTTTTTTCGACCTTGCCGGTCGATTAGCTCGTATATAGTTCGTCAGTTTTGATTTTTGGTTCTTCGACCCAGCTGGTCTACTATTTCATATGCATTTGTTATTACTGAAATTTTAGTTTTATCGAACTAGCCGGTCGAATGTTTGTTTGCCCGTGCTTGTTACTCTTGGATATTTGTTCCTCGACCTAGTCGGTCGATTGTTTGGTCGTTTGTTTGAATATTAAGTTAGTCGCGACTATAAATGATGGATTCAATTCAAATTGTTAGATTGTTTAATTCATCGGGTTTATTTGGTTCGTTGAATGATTTGTTAAGCTTGACCTTACCTTCCTTTGAGCATGATTTTAGTTTGAGTTTTTAGCTTAAATAAGTCATGTATTGAAAACTGAAGCAGTAAGAAATACTTGATTATAGGGTCCGTGTTTGGTTGCTTTCACTATTGTGGACTATTTTAGAGTACAATACTCCAAAATTCTGTCCATAGTTGGTAATGCAAGATGTTCATTGGACAGATTTCTGGTTTTGGACAGATTTTGGGACAAAAATCTATCATTTTGGATAGATTTTTGGCTAAAACAAAATCTGTCCCAAGAGTCTTCATCTTCTGTAAAGGGAGGTCTTTCCATATCATCTAGGAGGACTCTGCAAGATCAATTTCAAACACACACCACTTCATAGAGAAACAAAAACAACAGCTAAAATAGCTTTCAATTTTCTTTTTGTACGTTCCAAGCATGAAACGAGTCCCCTTTGGTATTTAGCTTCTATTCTTGGTCTGTTGGCTCGAGCATTATCTGGGTTGTTGGAGTTTTTGATATTTGCTGTTGCTGGGGTATTTAGTTTAAGATGTTGCTGGCTTCTCGTCGTTGTTGCTCTAGCATTTCAACATTTAGGTATTTCTCTTCTGTTGTATCTTTTGAATTATTTCATATGAATAAAGAATGAATAGTTTTTGAGTCCTTATTTGAAATTATTCAACAATCTTTATTCATCCTTGTTTTTCATATATGAACAATTTGAGCTATGTGTCATTTTGCTTCAATCTCATCTTAGCTGCAGCCATTTAATTCTTTATAATTGCCTTTTAGGATAGCAATTTATATGCATAGCATCAGTGTGAGAAGATAAACATGATATCAATTCTTCCTTTTTGTTCTACTTTAATTTTATGAATTAGGATAATCACCATCTTTATCGAAATAGCCATTCTGGGGTGTCACTCTTCAATTTAATGGTTAACGATTCATGAATCTACTTATGTAGATGTCTTCTCCACATATTCTATGCTTATTTTGAAGCATTATAGCTACTGTTTTGTGTCATTTTGCTTCAATCTTCTTTCTATTAAATAAGTTACACCACGTATCCTTGCTTGATATATTGAACAATTTGAGTTATGATAGTAAATATGGATGAATGAAGGAAGGCGTGAGTATATAGTTTTGAGTTCATACTTGTCAAGTTCTTTTTTAGTGTAGTTGCAACAGTCCCTATTAAGGAAAGAATTGATTTTACTCCACTAAAAGTCTTGGTAAGAATCTCCCATGATGAACTTTACTTGAATATTTACATATATGGTTTATTATTTCCTCGTAAGGTTCACGTATACAAGGTTTGGTGGAAGTTGATACATTTCATGTTTACGGGCACAATTAGCTTAAAGATATTGTGAAGTGCTTTGTAAGAATCTACTGCCTAATTCTTGTCATGAAAATAATTTGTTCATGTCTTCCTTTATGCATGTTTAGGTTAGTTTATTTTATATTAATAGATTACTTCTTTTTAAATGCTTATTATTAGTTATAAAAGTATGATTTCGTCTTTAATTCACCATCAATGGCCAGTAAGGGATCGCAATTGGACTTTGAATAATTGCTGGATTTTAGGGAAATATAAAGGGACATGAGCCTTGAGTGAATAGTCTATTTTGGTGGTGATCAATTAAAGAAGAGAGTTGGGCCAAGTAATTTTCAGCACCTTCCCATTTCTTTTAATAACAAAGTTGGCCCGTTTTTATGAACTAAAAGAGTGATCCAATGCCATTATACAAATCTCCAATGCAGCCCATTCTTTAAATTGATATAGGTTGGCCCCAAGTTTTAGTACCATGGTAGTTCACATAACAACTTTTCCCATAAAAAATAAATTTATATTTGCAGTTAGAATAAGTCACTAACTTAATCTCTTTTATATTTAATTTAAGCGCCGTGATGTTTATCATTTAATAAATTAATTCAACAATCTCATGCCATATCCATTAGTTTTAGTTAGTTTTTTTAATTTAGTTAATCCTTTACTAAAAAAAATACGGATTTACTTGCGTAGCGCGGTAGTGACATTTAATAAATTTTCATAAAATTAATTTTTCCTAAAAGCCCAATTGTAGTAATTTTCAAAAGTAAATAACGTGCTAATAATCGTTTGTCATGACTGCGGATTCGCTTGCGTAGCGCTGTTATGACTAAATAATAAATTTTGTCGATCACGCATTTGCTTGCGTAGCGTGGTTATGACATCTTATTATTTAAAAATACTCTTTAATTTTTCTATTAAATAAGAAATAAAAGCGGATAGGTAAAATATAAAAAGTCATATAAATCACAATTTGTTCAAAATTAATTTAAGCCAAAGTTTAAATCAATAAAGCGACCATGCTAGAACCACGGAACTCGGGAAATGCCTTACACCTTCTCCCCGGTCAACGGAATTCCTTACTCATAATTTGTTTTTGCGGACCGATATAAACGAACCGATATAAAAGAGTCAAGTCTTCCTTTGAATAGGGATTCAAATAAAAGGTAACTTGGAACACCGAAAACCAATTCCAAGTGGAGACTCTAAACAATAAAATAATTCCTATTTCAAAATTTTTACTTCAATTGGAAAAATCCTTTAACCCACAATCCTTAACACATATTCCTCTCGGGGGGTAGAAAAAGGGGTGTGACAGGTGGTTGTTGAACAACGTCACTCGTAACGTATGTGAGAAATCAATATATTGGGTTTAAAGGTAGGTTTAGAAATAAAAAAGCCTTGATGTGGTCATAATGAGCAGTTAGATAAATCCAACTAGCGTAGTTCGAGAGAATATGTCTAATAAATTGTTGTAGTTGCTCGAGAGAGAATTACGGCACCTAAAGTGATCACGATCAGTAGAGAATACATTGGCAAAATTGTAGGGAACATAGCTAGAAGGATTTCGACAATTGTGGAAATCATAACTCTAGACCTCCTTAATTTAGTCTCCAACCCTTTGTCTCGTTAGTTGATAATTTTACCGCTTTGTAGTATTTACTAGTTAATTAGTTAAAAATATAATTCTCAATCTTTATAATTTAGAAAATTGTTCAAACTTGTCTTTTAGTGATATTAAACAGATATAGCTAAGCCTTAGTTCTCTGTGGAATTCGACTCCGGACTTTTAGACCGGATTATATTTGCAGCGACTGCTTATCCTTTTTAAGACTAGAGTTGGGCGTGATCAAATTTTGGCGTCGTTGCCGGGGAACTAACGATGTAGTTGTAGCTGCATATATTGCTAGGGTTCGAGTTTAAACTTTTATTTTGTTTGTTTTTTTGTTTGTTTTTTTATAACTATTGATTTGAGAAATATGACATCTTGAAATTATGGGAATTTAGGTGTAGATAAATTTACTATTGATCCTCTTACATATTGTGAAGGAAACCACCCGTATCAAAATTATCAAAATATTTCCGAGCACGAGTTATGTGCACCAACTCAATCTTATTTGTGGAATGTGAGTGATGTGTGTGATGGTAACAATGGTCACCTTTATGGTTGTGCTTATATTTCTTATCTTCCCCCAACCCCGCACTATGATGGTTCTACCTTTTCTTGTGAAGTTAATAGGAACAAAGAACCTGGGGATGCAGACCTAAAGGAGATCAAGGATATGTTAAAGTGCCTTTTGAAACAAAATTATGAAAAACAATTGCAGATAGAAAGGCAAGAGGCAACTATTCGCAAGTTGGAGGCTTAATTAAGTCAAGTGGTTGGAGATTTTAATGCCCAACAAGCCAATATTGAGGATAGTAGACAAGAATAGAAGAAATTTGAAGTGTTAATTGGGGAGGTCAGAGTAGAACATCAACAACCTAGCCAACTACAATTTGAGGATGTCAATGTTGAATAAGTGAGACTAGAGTCAGCCAAGGACACTGAGGATACAAATTTTGTTGACTCTAGTATCATTGATGTTGAGGATGCTGAAAGTCCTGAAGTTCAAGTGTGTGAGCGCATTGGTCCTCACTCCAAACATTTTTCTACATTGAGCTTAGATGATGATATGTAAATAGAGTCATCCGAGCCGATTGAGAAGTCAAGGAATAAGGAACAAGGTGCCTACATTTTGGAATTTTTCTTACCAGAAAGACAGGATTACATACCTCATCTAAAAGCAAAGAAGTGTAGAATAGTACAATGATTGCTAGGGCGAATTATATTTGTTCCTCCACCACTGGAGCATAGCTGAAAACTTGACGCCAAATTGGGGGTTCAATTCATAAGCTCGAGGTGGAGGCAAAAAATAACTCGCTTCGTGCCACGACATTAAATCAAGCGCTTGTTGGGAGATAACCCAGCTTCATTACTTTCTTTTATTTATTTTTTTATTTTTTTAATTGTATTATTTTTGTAGTGTCGATTTTAAATTTCTAGGAATATGGAAAGCGAAGCTATTGGAAGGATGCAATGACAAACCAAATGGTAGGAACTAAGTGTGAGGTACCCGCACGAAGGACCAAGCTTGGGAGAAGTCTGAATACCCTATGAGTTGTTAGTGCTTCCGCGTTTGGCCTACAGGGAATCTCTTTTACCCTTTTATTAAATATAGTGTGCATTATGGACAATGCACAATTTTAAGTGTGGGGTGAGGAGATTATCTGGGATACTTTCTATGCTATTTTAGTTGTGTTAGTTTAATTGAATAATTTTATTTAAAAATAGAAAAGATTGGACTTTTTCCCGACGATGGATCTATTAGACAATTTTCTTGAGAGATTTAAGTCTAAAGAAAAAAAAAGATTTTCTTTGTTAGGTAGTGTAGATGGTTTTTCTTTGTGCCGCGGTTCTTTCCCAAGGGTTTTATTTGAACCGGGTGTAGTTATTTTTTTTTAGGAATAGGAGCCATTGTGTTGTGTTTTGAATTTAAGCAATATTGCTTGACTTTCTTATTCCTTGAGAATAGTGAGTACTTTGGTTGTGACGCGTAGGCTCAGTTTTTGACTCTTGTATAAGTACCTTAAATTGTATGATTTTAAATTTTCTTGACTGCTTTGACCAGAGTGTCTTGATGAATCCAATCCTGAGTGAGTTATGTGCCATGTGTGTGTGAGGTTTGGGTGTTATTCAGTGCATTGCATTTGATGTCTAGAACTTGCCCCGTATATTTGCAAAGCGAAATAGTAGTTTTATTCAGTCTAGGAAGTGATATAGGCATTTCTTTGTTGAACCAGATATATATATTTCCGCCTAATTATTATGTATCGTAGTTAACCCCTTTGATCCTGTAATCCTATTTCTTTGGCAACCACATCACAAGTATTACACATTTGTTTGAATTAACCATCTGTGACGATCCGACCCGTCGTCTTATGAGTTATCTCCCTGTTTCCCCCATAATATGCTTCTCTATGTTTCAATATTAGGATTTGAGGTGATCGGGTAGAATTGGATGGGTTTTAGATGGAAATGAGACACTTAACCTCTTATAGAGAAGCTTGTTTTGAAAAAGTCAACCGGAGGTTGACTATTTAGTTAGAGGGATCGGATGTGAATTCTGGTGATTTGGTTAGTTTCGGGGGATGATTTGTGACTTAGTAGCACGATAAGAATTGAATTTGGAGGTCCGATGTAGAATTAGGCTTGAATTGGCGAAGTTAGCATTTTGACGAATTCCGGTTGATAGGTGAGATTTTGATCCGAGGGTCGGAATGGAATTCCGAGAGTTTCTGTAGCTTCGTTGGGTGATTTTGGATATGTGTGCAAATTTTCAGGTCATTCGGACATCGTTTGGTCGGGCTTTTGATCAAATGCGTGTTTTGGAAGTTTTAGAAGAACTTAGGCTTGAATTCGATGTAATTTGATGGTCTTGGCATTGTTTGATGAATTTTGATGATTGGAACAAGTTTGTATGATGTTTTAGGAGGTGTTGGTATTTTTGGTTAAGGTCCCGGGGGCCTCGGGGTGATTTCGGATGGTTAATAGGAGCTTTTAAAGTTGGAAAATTTCATAATAGACGAAAGTTGTAAATGAGTGCGCACAAGACCTCACTTTGGACGACCATATCTCCCGTTATATAAGGATTTGAGTGATGTACAACCTATCAAATTAAATCCCTTTGAGTCTAGTTTCCAAAGCATTAAACCGTTTTTCATTTAGAGGTGTATACAGGAAGTTATGACCATTTCACTGGTCTAGTGTCAGAGCGCGCGAAGTCGCGCGTTTCGCACGTCTGAGGCAGAATGCTCAGCAGAAACGCGCGAACGACGCGCGAACTATGCAAAAGTTCGCGCGCCTGGAGCATTTTTAAGTACCTAAGGGTGGGAAATGATAGAACTTGAGTCATTTCTCAAGCCTAGGGCTTCCCCAACACCCCCAATTCGACCAAGGCATCCAATTGCACTCCTAAGGTAAGCTTTTAAGTGTGTTTTCATGGTGATTTCACTTCTCAATTACTAGTTACAACATGATTTTTGATTGGATTTCATAGGATTTCTTCAAAATCTCAAGAACACCCCAAAGTTGTCTTTCAAGATTTGTTCTACAAGAGGTAAACCTACACCTTAGACTTACATATATAGAGTTATTATGGAATTATGAGTATGAATCATGTATTACAACTTATGGTATAGTGATTGGAGACCATAAATTCCCAATTTAAATACATGAACATGGTAGGGATTTAAATGTGTATATTTGATGGAATTTTGTTGGTTTGGGTGTGAATGGTTGATCACACACGTGATGTTAGGAGTATAAATTGCTAAAGAATGATAGTGAGATGAATTGTTGGTTAATGGTGATAGTTGGAGGAACCAATACTATAGTCATGAGGTGTAAACATCTATGCCTACAAGATGTTTGATAATAGGCCTAAATGGCATAAGTTATGGGATTTATTGCTAATATTGGCCCTATTGAATGTTGTATTGTAGATTGAAGTTATATAACTGTATTGGATCATTGTAGTATCATTAAGGGGCGAATTTCAGATATGTATGGCTAAAACCCCGTCTTTTAGAAATCGAGCTTCATCGATGTTTGTGTGATTTTTGGTCAGATTCGATGCACGAGGAGGCCAATATGAGAGGCAAGGGCATAGCGAGCTAGAGTTTGGGCCGGCTAGAGGTGAGTAATACTTGCAAATGATATCCTGAGGGTTTGAAACCCCGGATTTGCACATCATAGTGCTGTATTGAGGTGACTTGCACGTCGGATATGAGCGTGGGGTAGAGCACCATTGGAGATTGTGACTTGGTCCATGCTGGTTGTTGATTTTACTGCGTATTTGACTGAAATTACTAGTTATCATTATAATTTAGGCTGATTGCCATGTTTGGGGCTTTGTGCCAACTTGTAGAATCCTTCGGGGATTGATATTACTGTTTTAGCATAATTTGCATATCATACGGTCTCAGACCAAGGTTTTGAATACTGTTTTTGCAAACTCAGCCATATTTCTAAGTTTTGAAAACTCTAACGATATTTAAGTGTTATTTCGGGCTGAGGACTACTGTTTTATAAATGCCCAAGGGGCTTATGATGTTTTCCGGACTGAATTTGGGTGGCTCGGGATGCACGCCGCAGTAGTGACGTGAAACAGTGGTAAGAATGACACTGTATGATGTGACTTGAAACAGTGGTAACAATGGCACTGTATGATATAAATTGGTCAGGTAACATTGGCTGACCGGTCAGGGAACATTGACTGACTGGTATATTACGCTTGGGTTGTAGGAGCCCCTCCGGAGTCTGTACACACCCCCAGTGAGCGCCATCGACGTTAAATGGATTGGACTGCACGCCGCAGTGGGTACCGGAGTGTACCGTCATATGCATTGCATTGCATTCATACATTTGTGCACTATTTGTTGTTTATGTCATTTCTTGAGATATTTATTTATTGTTATGAGATTGTTTGATTACTTTCAAAGTGGATAAACTTGAGACAGTGGTAACAGTGACACTGTATGATGTATATGGGTCAGGTAACAGTGGCTGACCAGCGGTAAGAATATTTCCTGAAAGGCGAGTTATGAGTTCAATTAGACATACTTGCTTGTGCCCGAGAGACTGACTTTCGTGCTAACTTGGACTACCTGTCCTGCATTTACTTGCTTAAATTGTTGAAAAAATGATATTTTCGAAAGTGATTTTAAACTGAGGCAAATATTTTCTAAGGAATTTTCCCAGACTTACTGTTTTCTCAAATGGTTGTGTTGCCCCATATTGCATGGTGGAGTGCTCTTACGTGATTTTTTCCATTCAGTTATTATTTACTCTTATTACCACTGAGTTAAAAGTACTCACTTTACTCCCTGCACCTCGCGTGCAGTTGTAGGTATTGTTCACCCGGTAGCGGGTTAATAGCAGATTGAAGGTATTGCTATCGTAGCTAAGCAAGGTGACCGCCGGCGTTCGTGGCACCGAGTTTCTTCTTCTTCTTGATTTCCAGATTTTACTCTATGTATTATAGACTTTGAAATTGTAATAAAGATCCTCCTAGATGCTCGTGACTTGTGACACCCCGGTCGGGCTGAGTTAGGCTATAATGTTGATAATTAATGTTCTTTAAGTTGCATTTTCCATCTATTTATGTTTAGTAAGTGTTAAAGAAACGAATTGGGTTAGTTGGCTGGCCTTGTCTTCATGAGAGGCGCCATCACGACCGGGTATGGAGATTGGGTCGTGACACCTTCTATTTGAACCATTATAACCTCTCATGAGCACTTGAATTGTTTATGAACTTTGTAAAGGTTAAAGTGTGGGGTGGTTGGTTTGGCTTTTGGGAAAAATTAATTAAATAAGGAGAAAGGTGCACTGTTATGAAAAAGTAAGAGCCACTTGAAATTAAAAAAAATAGTTGGATTGTTATGAAAAAAAATTCCTTGATAAGTGGTAGCTCTTGACGTAAGTGTGCTTAAAGAAGAATGATGTAATATACATTGATGTGAAGGTGGAATTTTTATTTGTCATAAGTATAGGATTCCAATGTTAAAGTATATGTATTAAAGTACTTAGGAAGGTGTAGTCACTCTTATATTTAAATGTATCTTACCCGTCCTGTATCCTACATTACAACCAAATAAAGTCCTAATTGATCCTAATTAAATGATCTTGATTAATGGAGTAGTACGCTAGGGTCAAGCTTATGGTGCATCTTTTGTGGCATATGAATGTTATTTTTGAGAATGAGTGAATTCTTTCTATCTTGAGTTCCTAATTGTTCTTAAATTTTATTGTGTGGAACTACTCTCTTTTGTTGTGTGAGGGCACTTGATTCATGAAGAAAAGGTAATGTCAGTGACATCTATATTAGAGTAAGCGGGTGAGTTGTGAATAATGCGTGGTACTTGTGAGTCAAATATTGAGGTGAAGATGTTACGCTTTTGTGCTTAGTCTATTTTAAATACTCTTAGTGTGGTGAGTTAGGAGAATTGTTTAAAAAGGTCGTTTCTATAAAAAAAAAAGTTTAGTTTGATTGCTCGAAGACGAACAATGGTTTAAGTGTAGGGTGTTGATGATTGGCTATAATTACGTATTTTAGTCGCTTATTACACTCAAATTTACTGCACTTTAATTGAGTTTGAGCTTTAATCGCTAGTGTTTTGCACTAACGGTTTGTTTTATGCCTTGTAGGAGCGATTCCAAGATATATAGATGTTATGGAAAGAATTCGAGTGATTTAGAGCTTTAAAGTCTGAGTAAAAGCCTAAGGAATTAAGTCGGAACGTATTCGGGGATCAACGGATGATAGAGCAACAAAACAAAGAATCGAGTAGGCATATTGCGCACTGTCTAGTAAAATTCACATAACTTTTCGGTCAGAACTCCATTTGTGCTGCACAATATATGATTGGAAAGCTACCTCAAAGGGCTACAACTTTCATGTTTACGTTTTTCAAAATTCCAAGCTGAACAAGGTAAAAAATGTAGTCGAAACTGCAACCGAACACCTGACGGGGACTGAAACAGTAGCCTTGCAATGTACCATGCCCGGACTGCGGCCGCGGCGTCCGGACCTAAAAAATTGTCATTTTTCTTGTAGGAGAAGGTATAACTATTTGGGCCCGACCCTAGTTAGTATATATGCATGGAAAAATGGTATTTTAAGAGGTTGGACACACTTTTGACATAATTTAGACCGGAGAGACCAATTTTTGACACAAATTCGACCTAAGGAGGCAGAGACACAATAGGAGCAAGGCGAGAAACTCTTCTAAGAGTTTTTCCTTCCTCTTCCTATTTTTCGTTGTTCGTTATGACTTTTAGTATTGTAGTTTTACATACTATTATGAATAACTAATTTGTTATCTAGGGTTTTGATAGAACTTTTGTAGGATAAATTCTTGTTATGTTTTATATAATTGAGCCGTTGGATTTCTCTACTTGTTCAACTACGTATTTATTGTTGTTGATTGAATGGTCATCGATTGAATGTGCCTATTTATTATGTGTTGCTTGAGAAAGGATACATATTTAGGTGGTTGTTGAACAACGTCACTCCTAACATATGTGAGAAATCAATATATTGGGTTTAAAGGTAGGTTTAGAAATAACAAAGCCTTGACGTGGTCATAATGAGCGGTTAGACAAAGCCAACTAGCGTAGTTCGAGAGAATATATCTAGTAAATTATTGTAGTTGCTCGAGAGAGAATTACGGTACCTAAAGTGCTCATGATCAGTAGAGAATACATTGGCAAAATGGTAGGGAACAAAGCTAGAAGGATTCCGATAATTGGGAAAATCATAACTCTAGACCTCCTTAATATAGTCTCCAACCCTTTGTCTCGTTAGTTGATAATTTTACCGCTCTGTATTATTTGCTAGTTAATTAGTTAAAAATATAAATTTCAATCTTTATAATTTAGTAAATTGTTCAAACTTGTCTTTTAGTGATATTAAACAGATATAGGTAAGCCTTAGTTCTCTGTGGGATTCGTCTCCGGACTTTTAAACCGGATTATATTTGCAGAGACCGCTTATCCTTCTTAGGACTAGAGTTGGACGTGATCAAATTTTGGCGCCATTGCCGGGGAACTAACGGTGTAGTTCTAGTTGTATACACTACAAAAAAGCTAAAATTACCTACAAACGTCGTCGCTAATCTGTTGCTAAAATGCTCGTTGCTAGCAGAATCTTTTGATAATCCGTCGCTAATCCGTTGCTAAATGAGATTAGCGACAGATTTTTCTGTTTAGCTACAGATCTTGTCCGTCGCTAAACCCTGGTTTTTTTAGTAGTGATATATTGCTAGAGTTCAAGTTTGAACTTTTATTTTGTATTTTTCTTTATAACTGTTGATTTGAGAAACATGACATCTTGAAATTATGAGAATTTAGGTGTAGATAAATCTACTATTGATCCTCTTACATATTGTGAAGGAAACCACCCATATCAAAATTATCAAAATATTTCCGAGAACGAGTTATGTGCACCAACTCAATCTTATTTATGGAATGTGAGTGATGTGTGTGGTGGTAAAAATGGTCACTTTTATGGTTGTGCTTATATTTCTTATCTTCCCCCAACCCATTACTATGATGGTTCTACCTTTTATTGTGAAGTTAATAGGAACAAAAAATCTGGGGATGCAGACCTAAAGGAGATCAAAGATATGTTAAAGTGCCTTCTGAAACAAAATAATGAAAAACAATTGCAGATAGAAAGGCAAGAGGCAACTATTCACAAGTTAGAGGCTCAATTGAGTCAAGTGGTTGGAGCTTTTAATGCCCAACAAGCCAATATTGAGGATAGTAGCCAAGAAGAGCATGAATTTGAGGTGTTAATTGGGGAGGTCAGAGTAGAACATCAACAACCTAGCCAGCTACAATTTGAGGATGTCAATGTTGAATAAGTTAGACTAGAGTCAGCCAAGGATATTGAGGATACAAATTTTGTTGACTCTAGTATCATTGATGTTGAGGATGCTAAAAGTCCTGAAGTTCATGTGTGTGAGCGCATTGTTCCTCACTCCAAACATTTTTCTACATTGAGCTTGGATGACGATATGGAAATAGAGTCATCCGAGCCGATTGAGAAGTCAAGGAATAAGGAACAAGGTGCCTACATTTTGGAATTTTTCTTACCATAAAGACAGGATTACATACCTCATCTAAAAGACAAGAAGTGTAGAATAGTACAATGATTGCTAGGGCAAATTAGATTTGTTCCTCCACCAATGAAGCATAGCCGAAAACTTGACGCCAAATTGGGGGTTCAATTCATAAGCTCGAGATGGAGGCAAAAAGTGATTCGCATCGTGCCACGACGTTAAATCAAGCGCTTGTTGGGAGACAACCCAACTTTATTGCTTTCTTTTATTTTTTTTATTTTTTTAATTGTACTATTTTTGTAGTGTCGATTTTTAATTTCTAGGAACATGGAAAGCGAAGCTATTAGAAGGATGCGACAACAAACCAAATGGTTGGAACTAAGTGTGAGGTACCCGCACGAAGGACCAAGCTTGGGAGAAGTCTGAGTACCCTATGAGTTGTTTGTTCTTCCGCGTTTGTCCTACCAGGGAGTCTCTTTTACCCTTTTATTAGTTATGGTGTGCATTGGGGACAATGCTCAATTTTAAGTGTGGGGTGAGGAGATTGTCTGGGTGACTTTCTATGCTATTTTAGTTGTGTTAGTTTAATTGAATAATTTTTTTTAAAATAGAAAAGTTTGTACTTTTCCCGACGATGGATCTATTAGACAATTTTCTTAAGGGATTTAAGTCTAAAGAAAAAAAACAAAAATATTTTCTTTTGTTAGGTAGTGTAGCTATTCCCTGTTGGTTTTTGTAACGACTCGGCCGGTCGTTTTTGGAATTTACGCCCCATCCCCCATTAACTGCTTCCCCTAAGTTTATTTATGCTATTTTGGTTTGCCGGGACATTCGGTGTTAGTATTCGGAGTGTTTTAGGACACTTAGTCCCTAAACGATAGCTTAAGTGTTGAAAAATGGTCTGTATCGGGAACAATGTGAAGACGACCTTGGAATGGAAATCCAATGGTTCCGTCAGCTCCGTTAGTTGATTTTGGGGTTGGGAGCATGTTCGGAATGTACTTTGGAGGTTCGTAGCTCATTTAGGCTTGAAATACCGAAGTTTGAATTTTTGAAGTTTCCGGTCCGATAGTGAGTTTTTGATCCAAGGGTCGTATTTGAGATCCGTAAGTTGCAGTAGCTCCGCCATGTCATTTGGGATATGTGTGCAAAATTTTAGGTCATTCAGGCGAGGTTTGGTTAGGTTTTTTATCGAAGGTGTGTTTTGTTGGAATTTGAAGTTCTTAGGCTTGAATCTTTGATCAATTCATGTTTCCGGCGTCGTTTTAGGTGGTTTAAGGATTGAAACAAGCTTGAATGATGTTATGGAATATATTCGTAGGTTTGGTTGAGGTCCCGGGGGCCTCGGGTGTATTTCGGATGCCGAACGGGGCATTTTTGTGTTTGAAAAATTGCAGAAAAACTATCAGATGTTGTAGGTTTGATTTCTTCTTCGCGTTCCCGAAGAAACCATCGCATTCGCGTAGCTTTGGTCTTCTTCCTCTTCGCATTCGCGTCCTTCTCCATGCGTTCGCGTAGAGTAATTCCGGAGGAGGACAATGTTTCTTCAACGCGTTCGCGATTAGTGCTCCGCGATCGCGAAGCTTCACCCATTCCGATCCTTTAGCGCGTTCGCGAAGGGTATATCGCGTTCGCATAGTTCAATGAACCAGGCCTTCGCGTTCGCATCCGTTCCTTCGTGATCTCGAAGGGCATTTTTGGGGCCCTTATATTTTCCTTCTTCATGAACGCGTGCCTCCTACCGCATTTGCGATGCTTTAATTATCTGAACAGTTATAAACATGTCAAACGAGGGTTTTAGCCATTTTTAACAACTCTCAAGCTAGAGAGCTCGGATTTGGGAGAAATTTCGAGGGGTTTTCAAGAGCAACGATTGGGTAACGATTCTCTACTCTTTTATGCTTAATACCCACTAATCTAATCACGATTTCATCTCTAAATTTCGGATTTTTGAATGAAAATTGGTTGAAAGTTCATAGACCAAACTATTGGGTTTTGAGGGGGTATTTGACCTCCGATTTGGGAGATTTTTATTTGGTTAGACTCGTGAGAGTACGAGGGTTCTGAAAACATGAAAATTATTCGATTTTGAGACGTTGGCTGGAGGGGCATTTTGGTCATTTTACCTTTTTTCGCACCCTAGCTTTAAATTTAATAGTGGAATCAGTTGTTTGCAATATTATTTACGATGTGTAATTGAATTGAATAGATTTAGGCCATTTGGAGTCGGATACTCATGGCAAAGGCGCGGTTTCTAGTGATATTGAGTCGGTTCGAGGTAAGTGGCTTGTCTAACCTTGTGTGGGGGACCTTTCCCCTTAGGATTGTTACTTGATGTTTGAGTGCCTTGTGCGTGACGTGACGAGCGCGTACTTGAGCCGATTGATGAAATCCCATTTTTTATTTAAGCTATGGAAATTTAGTTCTTATTCTTATTTGCTTTATTTTATTTGAAGTTATGACTTGTGCTGGGTTAGTAAAAGCATGTTTAGCTGATTTGACTGTCTAATTGCTTAAGTTGTTTTGACTGCACTACGTGAAGCATGCTAGGCTAGTTCTATCTGTTGTTTATTTTTCGTAATTCATTCCTTGGTTTGTTTCTGGCTGTGGTTGCGCATTTACTTTGGGACTGCGGGTTCGATTCCCGATAGATTCCCCTGCACTTTTACTTTGGGAATGCGGGTTAGATTCCTGATAGATCCCCCTGCACTTTTACTTTGGGACTGCGGGTTAGATTCCCGATAGATCCCCCTGCACTTTTACTTTGGGATTGCGGGTTAGATTCCCGATAGATCCCCCCTGCATATTGGTACATGAGTTGGACTACGGGACGCTATCCCGGGAGATCCACTGGACAGTTGAGGAAAGGGCTACAGGACAGTATTCTGGGAGACCCTCATTGGTATCATTGACATTGAACTGTGTTTACTCTATCTTTGTAGTTGTTATTGCCTCGTTGACCTGCTTTATTTCACTGCCGTATTTATTATTTTTGTCATATTATTATACTGTTAATTATTATTATTATTATATTTTCTCTCAATAGGGCCCTGACCTTCCTCGTTACTGTCACACCTCCTTTCGGCGCTACCGCACCCCGCGAGGGGCGTGGTGGAAGGAGTTTTTCCAATTAAAGGACAAT